>JAYRBT010000051.1:2553273-2579903 GCA_036023395.1 Myiotriccus ornatus
GGCTTTGCAGGACCAGTGTTGGCTGGACTGTCACACCAACCCAGCTCTGGGGGACAAGGGGAACCTGCCAAAGCCAAAAAACGAGGTTCTGCTGAGCTACTTCTACTCAAACCTCATCTGCGGCCGAACGAGGAATCCCCAACATTCCCACACCGAGCACGAACACGGGAGGTCCTTTCCCTGGAGAAGAGGACAAGCCCAGGGATAACTGTTAAAACAAATACAGTCAGTACTGTTTATGTCTGCTGGGAAGTCACAGATGGTACAAATCGAAGTTCAGATCTTCAGATTTTTCCCCATCTCTTGGAATTTTAATCTGTGCCTGTATGGGACAGGACCTTCCCAAGGCTCCTTCCCTGACTGGCCCCAGCTGATTTCGGGGTGATTTGGTTCCTACCTGACAGTAGGAGACAGAAATTGGCTAAAAGTAAATTCTGGATCGTATTAAGGGTTATTTTGCTTTCCAAGTAACATTAGCCTGTAAGTCTACACAGTACAAACCACTATATAGCAAAGAAATATTTATATATTAATTCCTTCCATACAAAAAGAAACTGATTAGGAAATAAAGCACAGAACTTTCTTATATCAGCATTGTACCACACGCAGGGCTGTCTGAAAAGGTGAAATTTGGGGTAAAATTTGGGGTGCACAGTGGGAGAGACCCCTTGGAGTGAGGATTAATGGAAAATGAAGAGCTGGGAGGATGTCGTTGAACCCTAATATGAAGCAGAGCAACAATTTAAACACAGATCAACACAAATGAAAGTTTATATTGACGGGAATATTACCTAATGGATCACATGCCATTTTATATGTAATAATAATTAACAAAAAAGGGGGGAAAGGGTTGGCTCAACCCTGTGAAGGCTTTAAAGGGAGCACTGACAACATTGTCACGTTCTCCTGTCTTATTTGTGATTGTTTGCATAAGACTGGATAAACTGTAGCACCTTTAGTTGCCTTAGGAATAACACCTCTAACAGTTTGACAGTGCAAGCCGTGCAATACTCCTTGTGAAAACCAGGCAAGACGACAGCAGTGTCTTTTTTTGGGGGGATTTTTCTCCTCCCCCAGAAAACTGGTCTGTGCACCTTAGCTGGGGGAAACACAAGATCCCTTCCAGCATTTTATTGCCAGTGGCATTCACCTCATCCATTTCTAACAGAAATAAAGGCAGAGGAACATCTTCAGAGCCCAGAAGGAAGAAAAGCCTCGGGGCTGCCGTTCCCAAGAGACACCAAGGAAATTAGAAATAGGTGGCAAAGATGAAGCGAATTAAACGCTTATTAAAAAAAAACCAACCAACAGGACCCTCCCCTATCTCAGCTCCTTTCCAACAGCCATCCCCATCTGGAATTTATCTCTGGGACGCCCGTTCCTCCTGCCAGGTTCGATGCTACCCATTTCACACCACTGAACTGCTGAAAGCCCTCGGAATTCCCGGCCGGAGCGGCCGGAGCCCGGCGCGTTTCCCAGGGATGCAGCTAATGTGTCAGACTTGTAAAAGAGCTCTTAGTGCTGGAGCTGCGTTCAGGCAAAGAGGGAAACTCACTTTAAATACTTCAGGCTTTAATATCTAGTCCATTATGCTGCAGCAAGGTCTTGTAAAGAGTCAATTATGGGATCCTTCTGATTTGATCCACATGCAAGGGAAATCCGCTTCTCTGCCTTTAAACCCCCGGCCTAAGTGTCCTGTTTAAATAATTAGTGGCACTTTTTCTTTGATCAAATTGATTCACATTGTTATTCTTTTATGTTAATTTAAAGCTTAATCCACCTAAAATCCAAGACAGATCTGGAGCCATCACTCAGGGAGCTTTTACAGAAAGGCTCTCCGGTGAGATTGTCCAGAAAACACGACAGGTTAAAGACAGTAGTGAAGGAAAATGCCTTTTTTAGGGCTCTTTTCCCCTTCTGAAAACCTGTGAATCACCAAGCCACTTAACGGCGGCAGCATGGGGAAGCAGTGGGACAGTTTGGAAATAACTGGGAGTGGAGACACAAAGCTGGCCCAAACTCCAGCACAAACCCCACTCTCCGGCAGACTTAATAATGGAGCCAAAATCTGGGCGTTTTCTGCTATTAAAAATGTGTTAATAATGGAAAATATTTTAAAATAAACTGCAGCTACTTTTACTTATATTCCTGTTTTCTACTCAGAGCTCAGTTGCCCAGGTTACAGGGGAGTTACCAGCAATGAAGCTGGAATGGTTTTCAGCCAGACAGAGCTCATGACGGTGTTCAGCCAGTCACCAGCAGGAGAAAAAATACCCTCAATATTTATCATTTCATGTCCACACCACTGTCTTTAGTAAGATATTCCTATAAACCTATGAACGAGAGGATGATAATAAAGTTACCTCTGTAAGTACATAAATATTTAAGCTTTGTCCAAGCCCATAAATTCAATAGAATGTCAACTTGTACATATTCAAATAATTTGAATCAGTATCTCTCCGCTGAGGCAAACCCCAGTTACATTAATAGAACATGAATACTGATAATTTCTGGATAGCAGTTACATCCTACCACAGCATTTCAGATGTATGTATGTTTTCTGGTAATAATTAAAAGGTCATGTTTCCAGACAGCAGCACAAATGAGGCACAGGAACTACTTTGCTAAAATATTGATGTGTTTCTTCATAAGATTCGATGGAGGAGCACTTACCAGGTGTCTTTTTTAAAACATTACTGCAACAAAGACACAATAACAGAAAATATTCCACAATAATTAGAGGTAAAAAAAAAAGAAGGCGGCAAACAAGATGACTGTTTTGTTTATCTCCATGACAAAATCCTCGAGCAAAACTGTTTTCTGCAATGACTAATGGGATGTAATTGCTGCAGAATTCCCACTTGGGGCTGAAGAGCTGGGTCTGGAGGACCTCTGCTGTCCAGGCTCTGCACAGCCACCCGTTCCCACACCAGCTCTGCTCAGCGGCCAAGGGGAACAACCTTTGGAATCTTCAACCTTCGGGAATTCCTCGGGCCCTGCAGCCACAATGAAATCTTCCCCATTATTCCATTCAGCACAATAAACTCGGTGCTCCTGGAAGAGAGTGTCCTTCACTCTGTCATTTATAAAGTAGAGACTGCTGTGAGAATCTCCAGGGGAGTATTTTGGTTCACCTGCCTCAGTTTGGACAGTGGTGATGAAACCTGGAGGCTGGGGTGTATTTTCCTCTCACCCTCCCAAAGGGAGTGGAGTGCAAAGAGGTTTGCAGGGAACACTGGAGACACCAAAGCCCTGGGGGCACAGCAGGTACAGTCAGGGCAGCTGGGCACGGACAAATCCAGAGGGTAAAACCCTCACAGGGTTCCTCCCACAGGGGAACAGCGTCCACCTGCTGGGACAAATGCAAACAGGAAACACCCCAGAGCTGGAGACAACCCAGAGCCTGCAGAGGCTGCTTCTGATACCACAGGACAGCCCAGAACAGCACCAGAACCACATCAGTGTGAATGGGGAAATGTCGCTGCTCACAAACACCAGCCCCTCGTAGGGACAAGCAGAAATATCCAAGTTAGGGCTAAAAAGCCAGTAAGGAAAAGAATGCCTTGATATTAAAGCAAGGAGGCACTTCTGGGGAGCATGAGAAAGGGAAGCATTTTATTCTGCCCTTTAAGCTCTGGAAAAATTCCCCCTCTCTGCAGCATCTGAGCACTGGGAGTACAGAGCCTTCCCAGAGCATTGTGAACGCACCATCTGCAGACCTGCATGTGCTACAAGCTTACAAAAGCAGCTGGGGTATATTCTAATCTTGTTGAGCCACTGATTTTCTGTTATTAAAAATAATTTTTATTTTCAAGGAGTTGGGCAGTAAACTGTTCCCTAGAAGTCACACCTGTTTCAACTGCTTAGACCTTCCACCATGTAAGAATCATGAGCAGTTGAAGGAAATTGTTGAAGGAAGTTGTTGTTTGCAATCGAAGAAAACAGAAGGATTTGGGCGGGAGCGGCGAAAATTTGCACCTTGAAGAACGTGAACTTGCTCTTTGGCTGTGGAATCCCCCCTGAGGGGAGGCTGCCCAGGGAGAGCAGCAGGCAGAGCTCCATCCCCACCCTCCTGCCCTCGACAAGTATTCTCCTTTTAGAGGCATTAAATCTTGGCAACATCCACTGCAGTTCCCACTTAAGCTGAAGTAAGTCCATGTACAGAAGGGCTCTGTCAACATATCTGAGTGGAAAGATGTTTGGATTAACTAAGAAAACCTATTTCAAATCGCAGATAATAAAATGCCCTCCCTAAATCCTAATTGCAACTTTCATCTTGTGTCTTAGGCCCCGGCAGCAGCTGATGTGCCGCTACAGATCAAGTGTTTAGTTTGATAAATGCGGCTTACGGGGGTCTTGGTATTGCTGACTGACAGAGTAGCTGAATAGGATCCAGGCTCCCAAAGGTGATTATCTGCCTAAAGAAGGAAGAAGATGAGCACAGGACAACCTTGTTTGTCATTTTGTGCACTTAATCAGACAAAGCTCATAATGCTAAGAGCTTCTCTATACCATCAAAAATAAAACAAAAGCGGCTTTCAAATAAATTACACTACCATTTTACGGAGGAGGGGGGGCATCCAGGAGCAGGCGTCGGAGAATTATCTTGGAGTTGCTGTTTTCCAGCAGAAGAATTTCGAGCTGGAGCATTAAATCATATTCCCGGAGTCTTCTCCTCGGCCTGCCGAGGTCGGAGTTTGTTGGAGCTGGATGTCACTACACAGGGCACGTGAAGCAGCTCTCTGGTTTTAAACATGCAGAAAGACACGACACAACAAGAGCTGCCCTTTTAGTTTAAATTGTTACCTAAAAGAAATAGAAATATAATGTGCTCTGCAGAAAGACTGAGCAGGCTCACTCACTAACACCCCTCCTGTGTGTTAACACCAGCTCACTGCTCTAGCTCTGTGGCTGTGCAAAAACAGTAAGTGCATAAAGCACTTTTAATGTGATATGACAGAGCAGTGTTTTCCTCACTTGTAATTCAATTTACAAAGCGTTGTATTAACACAGCAGTTTACAAACGGTTCCCTTACACCTTCCTTTCGGTTTTGTTTCACACGGCAAAGAAAAGAACAAATCGTTTGCACGAAGCTCCCTGGACTTTCAAAGGGGAAAATCTGAGAAGGAGAAATGGAAAAAAGATCAGGTTCTGCTTTAGGATTGATAGCAAATCTACAGCTCTGTCACAAACCTCTATTTTCCAAAATATCGCTGATATTTACTCTGCGTTTCTTTAACCAAGAGCTTGTGCTAAATTTAGTTTATAATAATACTATTATAAATACTAATGGAATATTAAGACCAGGCATTTTCAAAACACAAACAACTAAACAGCATTTGCAGTGGGGAGTCCCCCATTAGTTAAATGACAAATAAAACAAAACCCCCAACCCGAAAAAGCAAAAAGGTGCTTAAGTAACATCACTTCAATGCTAGTGCTTCAAAAAAAACTAAAGGAGTCAAAATTCCCAACTGAAATGCACTCAAAGCAGAAAAAAATACACATTTAGAGGGCAATGAATGTAATTCTCATTATTATAATTTTCCAGCAATTGAATTCCTATTCCGTGTTGAAAAGCCCTAGTCTGCACTTGTCTGCAGAGAACACCTA
The DNA here is from genome assembly GCA_036023395.1 of Myiotriccus ornatus. NCBI lineage: Eukaryota > Metazoa > Chordata > Aves > Passeriformes > Tyrannidae > Myiotriccus > Myiotriccus ornatus. The sequence continues at coordinate 2,558,888 of JAYRBT010000051.1, forward strand.
TATATTATAAATATACAATATTTAGCAAACAGTCAAGCAGCCAATTGCCTGAATTCTGAAGGAAAGGGCATTTTGTCTACACCCTCAGCCCTGGGCAGGGAGAGGGACACTCCCAGAGCAGTCGTGCAAGGACCAGTGCTGACCCCCAAAATTGCACTTTTTGGTCCTTGACCACTACCAGGACAAACACATTCCAGTTCCCAGCTGCGAAATTTTACAACCAATTCTTTCCAGTGTCATTTATTCCTATTCATTTCACGGCTGAAAGGTTTTGATTATCGACTCTGTCACTCCAAACAATTTCCAAGTGTCCTGTAATCGCACCTAATTCCACATGTAAATCACCGGGAGGATAAAGTTGTTATACTTGTAATGGTATTTGTCCTACTTTGAACATTACCAACCTGTTTTCTCTAATCCTTTAGGAAACACCCTAATGAGGCTCATCTAATGGCTTCTGCTAGTTAGGAAGGCAAACTATAAGATTTAGCTCCTCAGTCTGTCTCTAAATCTTCTGAGTGAAGGATGATTTCCAGTTAAGCTACGAAAAATGTGTCCACTCTGAGGTCTGGAGAGTCTCCGTGTGGTTGCAGCAAACTCCAATCAGGAGCGAAGATTGTGTCTCACTCCCCCCCAGCTCGGCTTACCTGGGCAATCAGCAGCTGCTGGGAAACATTCATTAACTTATAAAAGCTTTATAGACCTGTCTGAGCTTCTAGTAGGAAAAAAATGGCTGGATTTTGCACTGGAAACACTGATGGGAAAGGTGGAGTTTGTAATTCTGGGTCTGAGACACGAACCAATGGTTTTCTGCCCCGCTTCGAAATGTGTTATAAAATCAAATAAAACAGAAATAGTTATGGTGACAAAACCCAGAGTCATCTCGATGCATTGGGACAAATATTTAGAGAAGTGAAAAGAGAAAGTGGGGCGGTTCTTGTTAGGATGAAGTTAATTACCCATCCTTTTGGACTTGAACTCCTGAGCGCCCGAGAGGATCGTACTGACCTTACAGAACCAATTAAACATTTACAAAGACAAGCCTACGTTTTGTTTAGGGTTGAAAGCGAAGGTTTAACAAGTGTTTCGCAGCGAATAAATCAGGAGGTGAGAAGGGGAATGGAAACTATGTAAGCCAATTAAAATATGAATTTCTTTGTACCAAGCTTTCGGAGGGTGATGCTTCCCTTTTGTCAGAGACCCGTTTTCCAGCACACCCCCTGCAAGCTCCATCCCCAGTAACTGAGTCTCTCCTCAGCACCTCCAAATAGGCTGGAATTTGGACAACTGGGCCCAGCACTGCCCAGTTAAGACACCACCAGCTGCTCCAGATTAATAAAACTCAAATCTCCAATAAACCAGGACTGAAATTTTCAATTCATAATTAAACCCTGAGCAGTAAAAAAAAAAAAACCCAAAACTGAACCTGCAGCATTTCTCACTTAACCAGACAATTCCAGCTAAATGATATGTGGGGACTTTGTACTCTAAAGCCAGAAGATTTAGAGATATATATAAATATATATATATATAAAAGGTTTCAAGTAAAACAGCCTAGGGAACATGCAAATGACACCTCTGAAAGTAAATTCGATTTTGATCCTGAGAACCACTCCTAATTAGAAGCAAAGAGGACTATTTCCTTGCAAAAATACTCTTCTGCCTTCAAAATAAAGTTGTGTACGTCAGGCAGGCGTTTTATGACTCATTTGATGGCCCCACAATAATCACCTGGGGGTATGAACAGCTCTGCTGTTCTGGGCAAAAACTAAACCCCTGCTCCCCTCCCTGCCCAGAAAAAAGCAAAGGCATGGCTAGAAAGGAAAGCAGAACCTCTGCAAGGAAACTTTTAAAATGCACATCCAACGGATTTACCCCCAGAACCAGTGAAAGGATTTGGAACAGCCACACAGTTCATCACGTTGAAACGAAAATGGAAGCCAGGCCGAAGGCAGGCGGGTTTAGCACCAGCGGTTCACGCTCTGCCTTCCTCCTCGGAACATATCCCAGCAGAAAGGTGGGGAGGAGCACTGTGCACAGGGCCAAGGCTCGTGCAGGGCTGGGGGTTTGCAGCTGGGAGAGCAGCAGATGATCACCTGCTGGAACACTGCTCCTCACTTCATGCTGACCTGGGGAATAAGAGGTTGGCGGTTGCAGTTTCGCTGAGAAGGTTATTTGTTTCAGCCATCAGCATTTGGCTCTGGAGCTCTCCTGGGGTTTTTTGGCTCCTGTTCTGCTGTGCCGAGCCAGAGTTGTTGTTGTGAATAACTTGGTGCTCACAGAACCCGCGAAAAGTTTAGTTTAACCAAGGATCAGATGAAAGCACCTTCAAAAACACGACTTCAGGGCGTGACCCGAAGTGGGAAGTTCCTCAATGTTATGGATTATTGTTTTAGCACATTGATGTGACTAAACCCTACGTGGAACCTTTATCATGCCCAGAAAAGCCCTTGCAATGCTCAAGGTATTATAAAGCTGATCATTATTTCTGCTGAATGCAGCCCTGACAAAAAGGGAACACTCAGGGGTGACTCAGGCCCAGCAACATGAACATCAGAAGCCGTGAACTGCTTGTTTGTCCTAAAGAATATATTCAAAGTGTGCTTTGAACTCCCCTGTGCCCTGAACGGGGACTGGGAACCACAGGGGACAGTGGAGGCAGAGCAAACACGGCCCATTTCTGATTTACAGCTCCATTGTCCTCCACGGGGCTTTTTTCCCCACCTTTGCATGGGGAACAAGGATAGGATTAAGGAGAAGCTCCTGTGTGTCATGAAAAGCATTGATGCTCGCTAATACTGAAGAGAAAAATTAGTTCTATTTGAAAAGTAAATTGAAAATATATATATACACACATTTCCAGGTTGCATATATAAAAAAAATGAAATTTTTTCAACAACGTGATCAATTTTTACATGAATAACTTTTATATTATTGACCTCAGAGCTGTTCATTTAGACACTGGGGCTGAGTAAAAATAACACCAGTGTTCTGCTGCCACCTGCAGCTGAACCAAGAGTCCTTGTTTCCTCAGCAGTGCTCATGGCTGAAGTTATCAGCTAATTTCAAACATTAAAATGGTTGTAATCCCCAAATCTGTGCGGGTTTTATTATCTTGCGTTACTGAAGGAAAATAGGGTGAGAATTCCCAAAGGCTGATGCACTTACTTGAGCAATTCATAGTAGGCCAGGAGAAAAATAAATGCAATAAAGCCTTGAAGAATATGAAATGTATGTCAGTTAAGCAGGGAACATTCAGTACTTGCAGAGAGACTATTTCAAACTGGTCTTTACTTAATATTTTTAAAACTGTATTAATAACTGCGGTTATTTTTAAATGTATAAGCTGTTCATACCATAACAGCCAATCTTACTCTGCCCTTCCAATTTTAAAATTGCTGTGAATATTCATATCAGCACAAACCAGAATAGTAAAATCTGTATTATAGAAGGGCATTAATTCTGGGCATAAAACTTCTGTATCAGCTGTGCTGCCTCATCAGTGCTATCCCACGGGCACTAATAGATGCTGGAATATTCTCTGCCTCCTTCTGGGCTTCCCAAAGAGAAACCAGGAGTCAATGAAGGAAAATATAAGAATTTACTGCTCTTCTGCACGTGTGAGGACAAACCAGGGAACACAAAACCAGAATTCTGTGTCTCCAGAGCAAGTTATTAACCAAAAAAAAGGGGAAGAGACCCTTCCAGCCTCCGACCACATCCCGATCCTCCTCGCTGGGGGTGTTATTCCTGAACATTCCTTATCATCCAGAAGTCACCCAGCCCTCTATCTGACACGACATGTCAGACTGAAGTCCCACAGTCATAGAAATTATTTGAGCCTCCCCCTCATCCTCCAGCATCGTGTAGGACGGGCCTGATTTCTCTGTAATCTCTAAAACAAGCACAGCCACTGCCAAGAAAGGCTTGGAAAGCTGCAGATTAAACCAGAAACTTTCTGTAAGAGATTTACAGCCCTGAGTGGTCAGTTCTGAATGGCTTGAATTGTTACAGAATGGAAGTTACATGTACACCCCCATATCCTTATGCACGTGTGTGTATCTGTGTGTGTTTGTGCCATACTTGTACACCTATTAAAAAAAAAAAAGGGATATAAAGGTATTCCCTAAAGCAATGCAGAGCCAAAAAATCAAATATCCTGCATAACTTATCACACATTGCTTCCAGAAGACCTAGAAGTCCTGCTAATGTCATCAGCCATGAATTATCGCTGAGCTACAGCGAGACTTCTTCCAGAGTTTCTTTTGGCACTTCATGTGCTCACTTCCACTTTCTGTCTGAAGCGTTGCAAGATCATTAGCCAAAGCTGGAATGCAACTGGAGAACATGCAGGATCTGAACCAGGATTCCAGGGAGAAAAATAACTTATCAGGCAGATATCCTTGCTTTAATATCGGGCACGGTGTTCCCTGGGAAAGCACTCTGGGTGAGTGCCACAGACGCTCCCAGGAGCTCATGCTGGGTTTACTGCACGTTCTTGATGGCAAAACAATGCACACGTCTGGTAGCAATCACAGCTGGGCACGATACCACCCTGGAAAGCAATTCTGTGCCCCCAAAGGGGGATAAAGAACATCCTGAGCCTTCTTATTCCTGACTGAGGAGGCCGTGAATTTCCCCAAGTACTGCAAGAGCAATAAAGCTTTGCTCTCCACGAGCGTTTCGTGCCCTGAGTTGTGCCCACACGCTGACAGAGCAGAGCTGAGCCTTCTTAAGCTGACACCAAAGCCAGTAATACCCCGAGAATGCAGAATGACTGTACAGCTCCTTCTTTCTGTTGGCAATTTCTCCCTATTTGCTCTCATGAGTGACCTCCTCCAGCTGCCAGTGCCAGCTTTTCCAGGTCAGGTGAGTGCTGGCTGTGTGTGCCATTCCTCCCCAGCTGAGGGGTGGAAAGCACACTCACAGCAGAGGCAGCACTAGCTGGGCCTTTCATCAGGAGATGCTCTCCCAGTGCCCAGGTCTGGCTGGGGATGGACCTCAGCATTTGACCAAACGAGTTATCCAGCAGCACAACACCAACCCAGTGGAAAAAATGTTAGAACTACAGGAAAAATTGTAAAGAAATACAAAAAAGAGCAAAGTTTAAAACCAACCCAAGCGGGTTCTCTCTGCTCCAGCTGCCGAGGTCACGCTGCCTTGCCTGTAGCAGCTGCTCTCCCTTCCTGGATGGTCACCTGATGAACTGATTGGTTCATCGGTTTTTAGTTGAAATGTTATGTGCCCAGGCAAGTTCTGCTTTTGTGCCTCTCTAATTCCTCCATCCTTTGCCTGCTTTAATGCAATTCAGCAGTGACTCAGTCCATGAAGGAGGGATGCACAGTTTGAGTTTGGACAGGAATTAACTGGCTCTCCGGCAGCAGAGAGTTTTCCCTCCCTGCACAAAATGCTTTTTCCCCCCCCTCAGCACACCATTCTTCCATTGTGGCCCTAATCAAACAAACTGATGAAAGCAAACATCTGTAATTCAGGGGGTGTTTGATCTTCCCCTGTGCCTCTGAGCCCAGGGGTTCCACTGCCCTCTCCCAGGGTGGCACACACGATTCCTGGGTGCTGTTGTTGCAGCAGACATGCTTAAACCACCTATTGTGTGCACTATCCGTAATTCTGGTGGGGGTTTTGTTCCGTTCTGGCTCCTGCTCTGGGAGCTCCTGCCCCTCCTAATCCTCTTTAAATGAATGAGACACAGTCCTGAGGCCCAGAGATCTTGTTACCAACAATTACCAATTTCGGCCTTTTTACAACACTTAAGGAATCAAAGGTACAAAGAGGATATTAAAGATCTTTCAAATACGTGAATCAATAAGTCACATTGGATTAAAAGAATTTATCGGCGACCCTTTAATAAATCTGGCAGCATTAAACCCAAGAAATATTACAGTGACCCCAGGTTAAGTACAATAAGGGCAGGGGGATGATGAAACGTGGTTAATGACTGCATTGAAATACATCTGCAAAGACACACAGGAGGCTGCAAAGGCAGTGGAGGTTCCCCCCCCTTCTTAATCTTGTACCACGCTATTATATTTATTGTGTAGGTACACCAGGAATATTCACAGCCCACGGAACTAATTAAAGCCAAAAGCCCACCCTTCATAACAGAAAGACTCTTCAGAAACTCGAGGTACCTGCAGCCCTGCAAGGTCTGGTTTTAAAGCAAGACTGAATTCAAAGCTGGGGGAAAAAAAACCCTCTCTTCAAAGGTCAAATGTATTCAATGTTGGACTGAAATCTGAAATAGAGAATAATAAAAATTACGTTGAATTTGGGACACAACAAAAACAAAGTATAAAAAATTCCCTTCCCTAATAAAGCCAGTTCTGTTTTCGTGTCACTTATTTGATGTATGAAAGGTTTTATACCTTACTAAAGGTACCAACTACACTTCTATTGATTTAATTTAGTTAAATAAACAACTGCAGGATTACTGAATATACATTTGTTACATTTCAATGAACATCTAAGCACTGTGTCCCTACAATAATCATATTCATTCCAGAGATAAATATTTTATAGCAAGACCTTGCTGTAAAGTGAGTATATTAACTACATTCTTTTCTCAAGCACAAGAGACAAATTAATATCCACTCTATGCTGATACCACACATAAAAGGTACTTAATTTAATTGGAATAGTTGGTAGAGTAAAAGGAAAAATAATATTACAGACTGACTGGAATACTAACACCATTTCACAGTCGTTAGTATATTTATTTTTTTACTGCCTAACTCTGATGGTTTTATTTTCTTTCCTCTATACAGAACCTTTACATCTAAGTTGGATTTGAGAGATCAGAGGGTGGATGGAAACTTTTCACTGAAAGTGGCCAAGCTGTGAAAGCTGCACAGGCTTTCGAAGGTGTGGGCAGAGCCGTGTGAGCACAGACACACACCGGGACAGGGACAGAGATTCAGGAACCCCCAAATCCCACCCGGGTGAACCCCCCCAGCAGTTCGACCCGACACACGGCATCAAAGTGCCCTGCCCCACCCGATTCAGGCCGTGCCAGACTGAGGGAACAGGCAGCCAAACCCCCTGCACAGTCCTGGAGCCCAGAGGAGGACGGGTCCAAGGTAAATCCTACTTTGAGCAGGGCTATGGATGTCCCAAGGTCTCCACCAAGATGAATAAAACTGTTTTGGGCCAGGCTAAACATCCACCTGAATCCACATTCAGTGGCCAGCAGTGACCACGAAGAGGAAAGAATCAGAACTACAATGACTCACAGCCCAGGTCCCAGTTTATGGATTTCCAGAGCTGGTAGGGTGTTCTTCTCTACCAACATCTTGTTCTCAATTCTTGAAATAATTAAACCAATTCTTGTTGCAGAGCTTTCTTCCGTGAGCATCTCTAATTGCCCTTGGAATCCATTTACGCACAAGGCACATGTTACAACCTGTTTCAAGGAGTCTCTCAGTTGAATTCAGCAATGTATGAGGAGCACCAGAGGCTTTCCTGTACATCAAATAATTCTCATTTATTGTTGAGCTCTTCTTTTTTTTTTTTTTTGGTCATTAGAAACCCTTTTCCTTGGTTATCATTTTTAAATAAACAATCAAGTTTCCAGTGATTCCTTTGGAACTACGGCAGCAGTGACAGAAATGTCCTTTTCACGCGTGTTTTTCTTCTCTCACAATCCTACCCACAAATCTACCACTGCTTGTAACCTCCAGATTTCACTGCTGTTTGGCTCTGCCAGGCTCCGGGTGGGCAGGGTCTGGGCAGGATCTGGCCAGAAGCTCATGCAGGAGCTCAGGATTTGCTTTGTGTGCAGTTTCTTACTTCGAAAATACACTGTTTCTCATCCTGACAGGTCCAGAGAAGGCAGGGTCACAACAATAAAGGGCTGCCCCCACTCGTCTTTCAGCAGCTGTTCCTCCTCTTCTGAACGTTGGCACTAAATTTAACTCCGCATTGTTACAAAAGTTGGCTCCTCCCAAACCTTTCAACACGTGTTTGATGAGCTTCTCCGCGGAAAACTGTCCCTCTCCCCCCTGCTGCTGGAGACACCGGCAGAGAGCAGCTTAATTTGCAGCCCCGATTAAGGCTGCACACGGGAAACCATCCCAGCTCCAGCAGCAGCACAGCACGGGAGCAGCTGCCCAGGGAGCCCCTGGAAGCTCTTCCAGGGGCAGGTTTTTAGGATGCCGACCATTTGACAAGGATGCTCTAGTTATATTTGATCTTGTCTCTGTGTGAGGGCCCGGACCCGAAGGTCTGTGTGCTCACACCCTTCGGCAATTCCTCTGGTTGATGGACTCTCTTTCAAATGTTCCCTTCTGAGCGCTGTGCAAACAATACTCTCCTTCCAAGCCACTCCAAACCCTGCTCACCCACCAGCCTGGAAGGTCTGTACACCCTGTAAGGCCCAAGCACGTACAGCCCACGCCATGCAAATCCTAAACATGCCTAAGGAAGTTTTATGCAACTCCAGTAGATCTTCTCTTTAAAGGTATCACCAGATTCTTGCCTTCTTCTCCTTTGAAAAGTCTCTAACTACTCTCCTCACATTTACCATTCACGCAGAGACCAATGCACTCCACTAGAAAAACATAAGGTTTTAAAATCTAATTACAGGAAAAAATGGCATTTCCTGGGCTTCCTTAGTCTACTTGAAGTTTGTTTTAAATTACTACATCCTACAACACAGCATAAACTATTTATACCAAAACAAGGAATATTCAGATGGGATAACTTGGGAGAGTCACTTCTCTTATTTTATCTTAAGAGAGCAATGAAAATATAATATTTGCAAAATTTGCTCCAAAACAGAAGGGTTTGATATGGAAAAAGAAAACATTATTTCAATTAAACCTGCTTTAAACTGCTTAAGAAACCTTCTTGAAAATGCCCTAATCGTAACAAATCCTTTTAGATTATATAGTTATATTAAGGAGGCAAAATAGGGCAGGTTAAGAACAGGAAGATGAACTGAACTCTGAAGTTCATTGATGCTTTCAACAATACATTCAGTGTTGCTGTAACACGCTTTTAATAGAATTTAAACTAAGCAGAACCCCCTGCACATCACATATAAACCTCCAGTGGGAGAAACCCACCAGTGCTCTCTGCATGCATAACAACCTTCGAGTTGGGAGCAAAAGGAGCTGGAGTTCTCAGCCAGGGACTGAGTCACACTTCATCAGCATCAGCCAAACACCAGTGAAGGTTTCACTGCCAACTTACTTTGCGTGTTGTGTCACTAAAAAACATGTGGATTAGAGATTTGTAGATAAATGCATTATAGAAATTACATAAAATGACGTATTATACAAATCTAGGCAGACAAATCAGACAAGTCCTGCCTCTGGTCATGGGTTTATACATCCTGTAGACTAAAGATACAACAAACAATACAAGCACTTACAGCATTGTAAGTCCTTATACCCTTGCAAGTGTTTAATTTATATTTCTATACAGCAACAGCAATTTCAACTCTTTATTACAAATAATCAGTGGGATTAAATGGGAATTTAAGTCTAAAAAGGAAGTGAATATGAACTATTCCTAAAGTTAGTCACATAAAACTGCACTTTTTAAAGCCATAAACTTCCCAGTCTATTAGAAATAGAGCAGGTTTGTATTTTAAGGGGTTTTCCAAGTGCAAGTGTGATTTACATTGTTCAGACACTCACAGTTATTACTCATTTCCATGAAGGAATGCCCAGGAGAAAGGCTTTGAATGATTCATCTTAAACTTGCTTTCTGTGCTTTCTGGTTACACCTGTGTCAGTGGCAGAGATTCTGGTGGTGCTTTTGTGGCTTCTTTTTTTTTTCCCTTTTCTGAAAGCTGTATTTTTCCCTCTAAACTACTTAAACTCCCCTTCTTTTACAAACCTCTGTGGTTCTTGCAGAATATTTAAAATATTCTATGTGTTAGGAAGAAAAAATTCCATGTAGCAGTCGAGAGCTATCAAGGTCATGTCCTTTGGATGAGTTATGTTTTGTCTAGATTCTTCCATTTTTTTCCCCTATGGCAACATATGGCCAATCAGAATAAGAAAATCCCATCTGTTTGCAATTGGTTTCAGCCACCATGTTTTAGTCTGCTGGTGATATTTTGAATTCTAAGCTAAGTAGGACTTAAGCTGAGATTTTCTTAAAAACAGGCCTCTGCAAAGGAGGAGATTCCAGCCCAGGTTTAAATCAGCAGCTTATATTTTGAGAAACAATTTTAGTTTTTCCTTCTGTACCGTCACCAGAATAAAAGCATTTGTGCAGTATCCGTAGCTCTGAAAGATGAAAGCACAGAGGAAGTTACAGAGCCACTTCTAATGTCTTTAATATTTATATTACAGCTCAATAGAGCCTTCATTGTGTTGAGAGATCAATAACTGGGTTATGATTGAAAGCATTTAGAAGCAAGAGCTCCCAACAAAGCCTGGCTGACTCTGGCATTGAAACAACCCGACACTGGACTTGTCCAACCAGCTCGGAGTGAAATTCCTCTCTCATCGAGTCTTCCTGCTAAACAAACACCTGGGTGGGGAGGAACCAGCACTGCAAGCCTGGGCTACATTTATTTTGACTGGATTACTCCTAATCCACATCACTCCTTCTCCCTAAAACTCTCCCATTTAGACATTCTTTGAAGCTTCCAGTACAACGTATCACCACTTTCAAGGCAGCTCAAAACTGCCTTTGAGAAAGCCAAGTGGCCATGGCATGATCAAATGGGATCTTGAATTTCCAAAATAGAGGGCAATATTTACTCTGTTCAAGCTTACATTCACCACATGGTGCTGCACCAGACGCTCTGAAAGGTGAGGCATCGACCAACCCAAGCTGCAAATTCACAGGACGGGCAATTCTTTAAGAGCAGCCTCCGATAAGGGAGTCAATAAACCCTAAACCAGGAATAATAACCTGAGCATTTCAGTTATGAAACCTACTGTGCATCAAATCATCTCAGCACTGTGTACAAGGAAAACTTTTGTAAATAAACACCTGATAAATCATCCGGGCAGAGACACAGTGAAACACCCACCTACCCAACATCCACGGCCGAAGGAAAAGCCCAGCACAGATTTATTAGCTTGTGGATGTTCCTAATTACTTGAAAAACTGTAGTCTTAGTACCAATTGTAACAGCAAGCTGGAATTAGAGTCTAAATCTTGGGGGGAAAGAAGAAAGGGTTTCATTTTCTCTCTCTGTTTTTTAGTCTACAATCTCGTAACACAGAGCAAGCACGGGGAGGGCAGTGGATCAGCACTGCCATCCTGTCCCTCCCTGGAACTGTGGGCTCAAAGATCCCCAGCACAGAAGGCAGAGCCCAAGGAAGGCAGGGGGTGATTTATTGCATTCAATTATTTCTGCTTAAAAGTTTCCTCTGGGGCACCAGGAACGTAATATATTGTACTTTCCATTACCTGGTGCAAATGTAAAACATACCCCAAAAACACATTTCATGCTCACAACATATTAAAACAACAAGTAAGATGTCATGGCAAGGGTTTGATAGATTAACTGCCACTTGCTGCTGTTGTACTATATTAGTTAACAGCAAATTAATATCATCAGGCATATTTCCTCTTTCATACCTAAAAAATATCAGCATGGAAACAGAGATTCCCATAAATTCTTATCACTGGAAGAGGGGTTTTAATCTAACTTGGGATAAGATAAGCAGCAATCTGTACATTTGTTTGCAAATGTATTAATCACTCAGACCCTCTTCTACCTCAGACAGCTTTTGCAAATTAAGAGTATTTTTACATTATGAGCCCAAAAACCTGCCCAGGCTTTCCCACCATGACACTGATTGTACCTCACACACACACACACACACTCCTGGACTTTAGGGAGTATCTCCTGAAGAGCATTTCAACAACTTGCACTGAGGCTCTGTAGCTGTCTCTGCTATAAAATGCACTTGGGACCTTTTGTCCCCCCCTCTCATCCACACCAGTGTCAACGGTGGGTTTAAGGTGATGTTAAACCCTTCAACCACCACGAGCTTTAGGTGTTACCTGTGTCTGTCATTTCACCTGTTCGTAAACTTAATAATTCTTTAAAAATCATTCACAGATAAAAGCCACAGAAGAGAGTCAGACCTGGGTTATGACTTTAACTTTCCAGGGGTTGGTGAGGTATTTATGGCTTAATATGGAGAGCAAAGGGTGTCTTTGAAACACTAACATTTCAATTTTTGTCTTCAGCGTGCCATGAAGCATCACAGTGACTGACACTCCTGTTCCTGTGCAGGAGCTTCCACCCCCTTTACAAATCACCTCCCTTGCAGGTTCTGATGCAGATTAAGTTCTGACAGTATAAACCCAGCAGAGCTGACAGTCCTGCCACTGAAAAACACAGTCACGAAGGGGGACCCAACCTGCAGTCGGTGCTGACACTCAGGCTTTGGGGGGACAGCCCCAGCTCCTGCCACAGGGGAAAGCAATGGCATCTGTCATCACCAACAATCGACTTCCATCACCCCAAACCCTCCCGGGACAGGAACAGCCCCGTGTTAACACAATAAACTCCGAGCTCCCGAGGAGGGGAACAGCCCTGAAGAAGAGCTTGGCTGATGCCAAGAGCCAGCTGGCACGGCTGGAAGGGCAGGAAAGGAAGCTCCGAAGGATCAGGAGTCAGCTTTTCTAAAAACATTAGTAACGAGATGAGAAATGGAGGAGAAGAGAAAGACGAGTTACGTTAATTTGCGCTCTAAACCCAAATGCAGGAGTAAGTAAACACGACTCTCGGTTAAATCCTTATTTTCATATTTTCCAGATCCAGACCAGAAGGAAGCACAGAGTGGAGGAAGTGGCTTCAACTAATTAAAAGAGAGGCAACACAAGAGTGCAGTTGTTCCTGCTTAAGCAAACAGCTTCCCAAAACTTGGGGCAGTTTTGCAACCTTGATCTCAAGGCATTCATGTTTCATCCAGAGTATCTCTTGCGGGTTTTGTTTTGTTGAAATTAAGGAAGTGCTTTTTAAAAGCATTTTGTTTGGGGAAAAAAATAGTATGTAATGAAACATAGCTGCTGAATTAGAAAGCAAAATTGGTCTGGTAAATTTTTATTTTAATATTTTGCAGTGCTAAGCTAAAACTGTAAAATATATGCTATTGCATTTAGATTAGTAGAAACAATAAAAAAGGATGAGCGTGCCTGCTTTATTTAGAATCTAATGAGTGTTCTCAGTGCAAAGGGGGAAGGAAGAAGTTCTGTGCTGGAATCCTAAAAGAGCAAGTATCGAAAAACCAGTGGAATGTGCAGCCCAGTGAAAGGTCCAGCATCTAATGACAACAGCCCAGCAGTGATTCAAAAGCAAACAAATCCTGCTAGAATGAAAAATCAATGAGCTTTGAGAAATTGTGACAATGAAAAGGTCCCTCTCCCTGTGGGATCAAATGGAGAAGCCCCATTAGCAGAGCAGCCATCTGCCTTTGCCTGCTCCTGTACAACCATCCACGCTACTTTCTCCTTCCCCAACATGAGGACATTCCCAAAGGAGCAAACAGGCTCCAAATTTGGGGGGGGGGAAATTACAAGCAAACGATCTTGGGTGACGCAGAAGGGGGCCAGAAATCAGCCTGTAAAAGCAAACTCAACCCAACGTTTGGGAATCAGAGATGACTCCCTGGTGCTCAGGGTACCTCCGGTGCCAGGGAAGAGGATGAATCCACAAGGCTCCAAGCCTGGGTCTATCCCAGGAGCAAACTGATTATTCAGTCACGCAGAGATGAAACATTGGCATAAATTCCTTTGTAAGGGTATCCAAGAGTTTATGGAAGCCAATGTCAAACAAGGGAGGTTTCACCGACTCAGCTGAATAAACTTCAGGACCAAGGGCAAATTTGTATTATTGACAAGCCCCTCTTTGACTTGTCCCCTTTGATCACCCACTCAGCCTTTCCAGCCAGGCTGAGCATTTCTGACACAAAAACTGAAATACAAACTGGCCAGAAGGAGGTTTTACAAGAGACACCACAGAACAGAGTGCAGTAGATAACACATGCAAAAATCCCACTCTCTTGAAGGGAAAATTGGCCCTGAAGGTGACACTCATAACAAAACCCAAAGCAGCGAGTGGTTCGTATTTGGGCTCTGTTTTATCAGCTGATAGCTGAAATCCAGCTGTAAGAAAGGCTCCCATTCGTGGCACTTCTCCCGTTCCTTCGCATGACTTTCAAAGCAACTAAACAGTGGGGAAGTAAATTAATAAAAGTTCAAGTCGTGCTCATTAACATTCAGACATCTGCGTTCACCAAACCACCCAAACCAGAGCTGGGCTCTTAATCCCAGGGGATCATGTGGCCAGCAGACTGTGGGGGAACGCAAGGAGTGTTTTGGCTACAGCACTGATTCTTTTCAGGGAATAAATACATTTGCCTAAAGAGTAATGCAAACCACACATATTCCTTTCCAAATTCCCCAAGTGCCTCCTCTTCTTTTCCCCAGCCTGCATTCAGTGGACAAAGATCTCAATTCCACGGCCTTCCAGCTAATTAAGAGGATGTGCCAGTTCTTTACCACTGGAGTCCAGATCTGTTTCTCTTCAACAAACCCTATTCCTCAATAAAATTTATACTGCGAGTACAGTGTGAGCAGACTGACTTTATACAATGGCTCTCACGTTTATGGCACGGGAAAAACATTTTTTCTATTAGTATCAACTCTAATGATTCACTTTAAACCAGTAAAATAGGGGGTTAGCAGCGCTGATGAACTCACATATACACTGTGGATTCATCTTTTAAAGGCGTAAGTTGTATCAGGAAAAACCAAACCCTTGTGGCTTTATGAGCTCCAATAAAAATAACCTTTATTTATTTATTTTTCCCCCCATAAAATATGGTAGGAGGTTAATATTTGCCATGATAGATCTGCATCAGGCAGCGATAAAAGAGATGGCAGTAGTCTGAGAGATAACAAGGCCTGCTCGTGTCCCAGAAGAGTGAGGTGTAAGCTCTTGGGAGGGGGGTTCAAACAACATTTACTCCAAAGAAACCCACCCCAAACTACTCTGGGAGCTGCATATTTCTTGCTTAAAAAAAAGAAAGAATGTACAGCACTATCATGGCTTACT
This sequence comes from Myiotriccus ornatus, assembly GCA_036023395.1. Lineage (NCBI taxonomy): Eukaryota > Metazoa > Chordata > Aves > Passeriformes > Tyrannidae > Myiotriccus > Myiotriccus ornatus. Next base: position 2,573,940 of record JAYRBT010000051.1, read on the forward strand.
CCGATTTCTCAGATGATTTCCAAATGTTTCATTACTCCAGAGCACGGGATACAATTTCTGATCCAGATGCTTAAAAGAACAAATCTAACAAAGAAACTTAATCTGAGCTAGACTTGGAAAATTTTCCACAAAAAAAAAAAAAAAAAAAAAAAGAAGAAGAAGAAAAAAATAGAATGATGTTTTGGAAGCTGCTCAAACAAAAGGCAAAATGGAAATGTGTCTCTTTCAACCATACCCTGGGCTGCTGTTAAAAATAAGAGGGACACTTGGAGTTTCCACAAGTGTGAAGTGCAGCTGAGGTTTATAAACCAGAAAACCTCGATGTCAGCACTGCCCAAGAGCAGTTCTTGACTTTTCTCTTAAGCTAAACCCACCATTTTCTACACTGTATTAACAACAACAAAAAAATTAATCTTATATATACACAGAAGTTCCTGATTAGAAGATAATCAATTAGATTGGAAGATCAATTAGAAGGAAAACATTCACTGTTTTTAAATTCTTCTGTCTTTAAAAACAACCCAAGGAAGCCCGTAAATGGCAGAAGACTGACACGAGTCCCCCCAGCAATAACTCAGACTGATGTTTAAGCTTTAACCATTTCCAAGCACCTGATGAACACAGGCTAAACTTACACAGAAGTTTTTCCACCTCTGCAGTTGGGAAACTGTGGGACAGAGAGCCTAAATCTGCAGGATTTACAGGAATTCGGGTGTGCTGAGGTATTGCTTTATCTGAGCACCTTCTTCCTAAAGGCTAAATCTTTGTACAGCCACACATCCACCTATAAACACCAGGAAAACCTGGAATCTTAGCCAATTCTTCTTCTTATTATTATTATTTCAAGCCACTCAGAGAGGAGAAAGAACCGAATTTATCCTTGGCTTCACTTCCTTCAGGGGAAACGATCCGGCCAAACGTTTGTATTTCATGGGGAGGACGAAACTACGAACTCCAACAACAAAAATAACCCATCCCACACACAAATGACATATGGAAGAATGGTGGTAATTGGCTGTCTTTCCACCACCCCACCCCTACCTTGTAGTATTGCTGCATGGTTGCAATTTGAGAGCTAGAGGAGTTCCCAGAGCAGAATTCCTGCGTGAACGAGCCGGGTGGAGCCGCTCCAGGGAGCATCCACGGGCTGTGGAGCTGATACACAGCGTGGAGTTTAATCATGTAAATGCTAGAGCAGCACATTCACATCACACAAATCAGTCCTACCCTCATTTCCTAGCGAGGAGGAACGGCTCGCCCAGAATGTGGGGTAGGAAACATCTGCAGCAAATCTGATCCTCTCATTCTGCTGCGGCCACTTGGCTCTCAGGGTGTGAAAAGTGGCCAGCACTCAGTAAACCTGCTGGCCAACCACTTGAAAGCACCCTCACACTTGCAGAGTGCAAGTTCAATTGCAAAATGTCCTTACCTTGGTTGGGGGATTTATAACGGCACAGAAATTTATAAGAAAGGAGAGTTCAGTACATTAAAATTTCGGATGAGGGGCTTCGATGCTTTAACTGCTTCAGCTGTGTTTTAACTGTGTAACGAGATACAATTTTTAAGAAGAGACCTTACTATAACAATTAATAAGAGACATTTAGGCTCCTGTCAAGGAATTGTGGAGCTTTTCATTTCCCTGGGCACGACTGGGATGCTGGTTTGAATTCACCCCCACAATGGCCACGGCATTTCCCAGAGTGATAACAAAGAGGGGGTTTGTTGCCCTGCTGGAGGGGTCAGTGGCAGCTGCACTCTGTGCCTGCCACAATCAGGAGAAAATACTGGCCTGCAACAATGGCTGCTCACTGGGATATAAAACAATTGGAATGCTGAAGCTGGAATTTCAGCAGCTGCTACTGGACATTTTCCATAACTTTGAAGCATCAGCTCTCAGTGCAGTAACTTCGTGCTTCTTCACATCCCCCATCTCATTTTAGTGATAAAAAACACTTGGACCACAAATCAGAATGCCTGAAATAAGCCAGTATAAAAATAATCCCATGAAAATGGCAATATTCTTAATCCAAACCATCCCAGAGATGCCTTTTGCAAGGCAGATTCTCCAGGAGTTGCCCCCACGGAGCAGAGGGACTGAGGCACGGAGTGAGCCAGGAGCAGGGGAAGGACTGAACCCTTCCATCTGCAACGATGCCTGAGTTTATTTAAACCAAACCTGACTCCCTTTTTGCAGCAGGAAGCAAGTGAAATGATTGCATTTTGCCACTCACAAATGAGCTCTTGCCTTGCCTGATGAAAGATCACTTGATTATCAGCACCAGACAGATAATAAATCACAGTGCTGGGACTGTCTCAGCACTTCAAGAAAATATTAATATATGTTGGGCAAGCCTAAAACTAGTTTTGGTTCCTGTGTTTTTAAATCTCTCTCTAAAAAATATTTAAAGAATTAATACATATAAAGCAAATTTCAATAGAGTGGAATTAATAAGGCTGACATCTAACTTCAGAATGCCAGCATGGGAAGGGAGGGAGCAGATGAATCAGTGCTTCATTTATGCTATTTACGTAGTAAAAAAAAAAAAGACTATATAAAGTGGCTTTGGCAGTCCAGCCTTGAATTTAAAAAATAATTAGCTGATGACCCCCAAGCCCTTCTTTCTGTGCAGACACAGGTTTGCTCAGAGGACATTTCGGAGCAGCCCCATGGCCAGACCTGTCTCCACACGTGCCTTCCTCTCACACCAGCCCGTGTCAGCAGCGCAGCCCTGGAGTGACACAGGCAGGAGCTCACGGACCCAACGCCACATCTCAGTGGCAATAATCTGTCAGCACCAGGGATAAAAACCCTCCTCACCAACAGGATCGTCCTGGTGCAAGTGCATTGGATCAGATGCCAAAACTTTTTTAGGTATCTGGTACTACAGCTCAAGAGAAGGAAAATTCATGTCTTAAAAACATCACAAGCACCAGCAACTGCAAGACAGCACCCAGAGGTTGATGTGCACTCCTCACTAAATAGGATTTAGTTTCACTTAAATATAGATCTCAAGGAATTAATTAAAGAATAAAGTCTTCAGTCCCTGCCACCTCGAGCTTCCAGCCTTACCAGTGGACAGCGTAAGCAGGGGGATGACGATAGATGGAAGATTCTGGAATGACACGAGTACCCACAGACTGAAACACCGTTTAGCTTCTTCCCAGAGTTCTAAACCTGTTTTTATTTCCTTAATAAGGCTGTACCTTCAGGACACATCAATACTGCCAGAGCTGAGAGCAGCCCTGATCCCAGCAAGGATCTCCTCATGGAGACAGGAGGGGTGAACACCTCTTGGCCGAGTGAAAATCAGCACGTTCAGCATCAAGCACGAGGAAAGCGGTTCAGACAGGTAACTCCTGGGAGACCACTGATTCTGGCACCAGCAGAAAGGAGCAACAAGAAAAACCTTTTCCAAGGTCATTCCCGGCTTCTCCCTTCTGACAATGCGCATTGACTCCCGGAAAATATTTAATGCATTGACACAAACCCAGCCGAGTTCCCATATTCCCTGGAAATTCTTAACAACCCTTACGCTCAGGAGCTGGGGTTGGGGGTGTGGACTTTCATATGAAATATAATCACACACTGGAAATGATACAGATTAGATTTAAATTCATTAATTGCATATACAGAGCAGAAAATGTCATTTCATAGGGACAAGGAAATAGGGATTGTAAGGGAAAATTGTCCAAAAAAATGGAACATTTCAGTGTCAAACCACTGTGGACACAAGTGCTTTGCAGCCTGATTTGACAATTAGCTGCAATGCTTTGAGTGCTGTTATGAAAGGCAGTTTATATGCCCTGGGATTATATTACAAGCACACACATCACTGTGCAATATTATCAGTGACAATCCAGAAAGCATTTATTAAAAATTACAATCATCATGCTCCCAGAACCTCTGCATGAATAGCACAGCTGTGCCTGTTCACAGCAATACATTCCCTGCCATTTCAAATGAGCCAAGTAAATACTTATTTCTGCAGTGCCACACCAACTATTTTCAATTTTCAGCAGTCAAGTGATTTATCAAGTCAACATCCCCGTGCCCAGCAGCAAACAGGGCAGTAAAGAGAGTTTGGTCTCTGCAGAACAATTCCATTTTGATTTCTGGAAGCTGATATAGGTCTGTCCCTCACAAATGCTCAGTAATGATCTATTCAGTATGAAATGCTTAAATGATGTTTAATAGCTTGCACGCTCCATTTATTTCAGCTTGAACTGTACGAAGCCACCTCCACATTTAGCTGGTGGTATCAGCTGACATAAGCAACTATTTAACATCAACCAAATGCAGTCAGACCCTCAAACTGTTTAATGTAAGTGATGTCAGACGAAGGTTATTATCCCCCTAACCCTCCCAGATATCTGTTTCAGTGCTCACATACAATAAATAATTGCCAGTCACAAACGCTTGGCCTCAGAAAGAGCCCCACTGTCAACAAAAGCAACCTCAGGAAAAGCGGAGCTGATGCAACGCTTTCCGCGGCATCTTCTGGACAACAAAGCTTTGCGCCCAAGACCTGACCACTCACAATTTCTAAACCAGATTATAAAGCTAAATCCACGCAAACCCTGAATGGATCAGGATTTTATTTCGAGCGCTGCAAAAACTTCGGCTGCGGCCAAGTCTTATCAGCTACGGTGGCAGACAGATTACAGGAGACGTGCCATGGATCGGGGGGAGGCACCACCAGCTTAAACCAATTACACCCTTAGCACCGAGTTGTCAAACTGCAGACGGATGCCAAATCCCGACATGGCGCTTCCATCGTGCTCCCGAATTTTAAGGAGAATTACAGGGAATAAAGAGTCTGTTCCAGAGCGTGAAACGAAGCTGGGAAACGTGGTGGGAAGACACACACAAAATGTGGATGGTGTGTAAATAAGGAATGCACACCAGCTCAAGCCTTACCGTTGCACAACCTCCTGGTTTTTTACTGGAAGTGCCCGGTTCAAACTCCCCTGTATCTATTCACGGGCAGATCTATTAAATTATTTGCCAGCTGGGAGTCATTTCTTTTACAATAAGCACCGTAGTGAGAGGTAACTACAAAGCAATCCGGACCTGTCCTAATTACTCCTTCCAGGCAGGAAAATGTGTGATAAAATGCATGTTTTGTGACTCCCTTCCTCTGGTTTACTCACTTCAGCACCGTTAACCTGTAGCTTCTGATGGCCTTCTACAGTGCTCTTAAACCCCACGAAAAGCATCTCGCCAGACAATCACTGTACAATTTAAGGCACGTAATTAGCAATTATTTCATGCACCCTTCACAATAATAATCTAAGGGAAAGAAACATTAATGAGCTACTTCTGGTGCCGCTCTGTGTACTGTGTTTGCATAATAATGAGCTCCAATCTGCTGGCAAACACATAATTAATAAGGTCGTCATTTTTGTCTAATGATGCTTAATACAGTTTTAGCAATCTGGCCGAGACAAAAGACGGGCACTCAGACATAGCCGATTATGCATTCGCGTGGCAGCTGAAATCTTTATTAAACAGAATGATGAATCTGATTACCATGGAATAACAAATATACAGTCTGTGACGGGCCCTGGCACCTCCCGCCCCGCTCCGGCCACTGCGGGGCTTTACCCAGATTGAGGTCAGACTGGAATTCCCCGTAGGCGCATTAAGATAAAAGTTTGCCAAATGTGGCAACATGATGAACAAAACAATATCCTGTTATATAAAAGCTACTGTCTCACCAGCTGACTGTCTAATCAGCAACAACTCCCTAATAAGTTTAAAATTTTAATTGTTGGTTTCGTTCACCTTTTAGCATATGAAAGGCGGTTTATTCCATTAGCTAAAGCACCCCCTGGTTTGGGGCAGCAAAATATTTCCTCTAATTCCAAAGTAGTGTCTGCCAGTTCACAAAGGCAACTGCAAGCAGGAATATAACATTATTTAGGTTACCTTATGGGGTATAAAACCCAGCTTTAATTCATAGG
>JAYRBT010000051.1:2584253-2595241 GCA_036023395.1 Myiotriccus ornatus
GTTTAAAGAACATAAAAATTCTCCCTGACAAGGGACACCCTGGTAACTGTGACCATTCATGGACCTCGGGGTGATTCTGTTCCACAGATTCCACCCCCAACTGCAAAGACAGGACAAAGCTGATCAATTCATATTAAGGAAATGGATGAAAGTCCACTGAGGAGATCACACAAGTTTTCAAGGGCATCATGAGGGTTCCTCTGGGAAAACAGAGAGGCAGCAAGTGGCCTCCATCACCTGGGCCTCCCAGGCAAGGAGGACTCCTCCAGCTGGCAGGGTGGAACAGCTCCAGGAGCAGTAGGGATCTCTCCCTCTCTCCATAAGGCACAGGTCTGGGTCATGGAAGAGGAGATTTGTCCCTTCTCTGCCCAGTTCAGCTGCATCCCCCAGGGGGGTCACGAGCCACCAGCACACGGTTCTGGTGCTAAGCCCGGCCACCCCCTCCCCTCTGCAGCTGAGGAGACCTGGACAGGGCTGGGGAGGGGTTCCTTTGCCAGTGTCCCAGTTCCATGTTTGCTTCACCACTCCATGAGCTCTTGGGGCAGTGGAAGGGACCTCAGAGAAGAGCAGGGATGTTTAGGGCTCTGCCATAAACAAGGGTCTGCACACAAAGGGCTCTGCTCTGTGTCTAATGCACAACCTCCATATCACGTCTATCACTTCCTAAAAATGCAGCACTCTGGCTTTCTGTCAAGGGCCTGAGATGTACTTACAAGGCACACAACAGCAAATTCTTCTTACCCTCACATTTGTAAAACCCAAGCCCAGTTAAATCCTCCCTAAATTCTCTTTTATACCTTGTTTAAGCGTATTAAGCAGCTCCATCTAATTGTTCCTGCATGTAACTGAGGAGAACATCTTGTAATTAGGTCAGTACCACACGTGGCCCAGCAACCTGAAGATGGAGCTCGTTTTAAAAAGTAGCAGAGTTGTTACTACCGTTATCAGCCTTTAGACCTTCCCGAATTAAAGTGCCTCACAAAAACACAGAGAATTTCCAAAGGCGCCTCCTCCCCATTTCACATTCAACTGAGGACTGAAGACCAAAATTAACCCAAGGCAGGTTACACGGTGTAATCACATGGCTTTTCAGGAAGACCTGGGATAGTTTCATGAAAATGTGTAGCAGATTCCCAGAGTTACCGTGCCAAGATATTACCAACCTTCTCACAGCCACTCCTAGCAAATTAACACCTAATCCCGAGAAGGAACAGCCCCAGTGAATGGGCCAGTATGATACAAAGCATTTCTTTCAGCCTCCCATAATGTCAGAAGTTGCCTTCAGTTAACTCCTAAATAAAGAGATGCCCACTGTGATTCCAGACAGCTCAGTGTGTCAGCACCGCTGAACCAGGCCAGAAAAAGTAACTTCTTTACACAGTTGTTCTTGTGTTCTTGTCTTGTTGTTCCCTCTTTCTCCTCCCCCCTAAAAACAGACCTTCTGCAGGTCTTCAGTGCATTTGTAACGTGCATTTATCTACCCCCCAAATCCAGCTATTGTAAAATATCCCTCCAGCATCCAAAACTGTGGAAGTAAAAAGGTGGATCAGAAATCCCACCAGTCCCAACCCCGAACACTTGAGTGTTCCCTGGATCTTACCCTCTGTTTCTGGCAGTATTTCAGCTCCACAGACAACACAATAAAGTCCTTTCTTGCAGGGCTGCTTGTGTGTTTCTTTCTAACGAGGCAATGCACAAATGCATGTAAATACTAGTTTGGGCATAGTAACCATGCAAGACTGAAGCATTTAAACATAAATACAATTAAAAATGTCAAAACTGCTTCGCAGAAATACACTCCTTCAAATACTCAAAGAAATCTGTTTGAACCGATCGTTTAAACTAGATAATAATTAAAATACACACCCTGCTAAAAATGCTTCACCTCACTAAACAGAAACACTGTCATATAAAATAGGAGGTGTTTTACAGTCTGTAACACTCCAGGCTATCAATTTGTTTGGAATTTTGCATAGGATGAGAGGTGCCTTTGTGCTTCCCACGAGAAACAAAGGTATCTATTGAGGGTGTAAAGAGAGGCCTCCAGCACACCACGCAGAGCATGAAGGAACCGCTTCACCTGTATGATTTATAAGATATTATAAAATAAATCACTCTCATCTCCCCTCCCCTTCCCACTGCACAGCTCCCCTGGGAGCAGGTCCTTTATCCCAAGCCTGGGGTACCTTTGTGTCCCGGCTGGAGCCACTTTGCCTGACTGGAGCTTTTCTTCTCCTGCGTTTCCTCCGAACTTTCAACCCTTGAACAAAGTCGAGAGTTGATTATTATTTTAGACATCTCGCTATTAGATCAGAGTAGGAGAGGAACTTTCAATAATTTTCTACAGATTTGAGCAGTTCAAATAAATAATTCTAGGACAGTGGGTACATTGACTTCTCTTTGCAGGCTGGGCAGCCTTTAATTCTGGGAATCACCATAAATACATTAATTATAAAGAACATTCTTACCACTAACACATCAGTTATCAGATATAAAGACAAATTAAGAGTAAATTTACAGTTTTTACGACAAGAGTCCATCCATTATGCCCCAATCCCAGCAGTAATACAAAGGATTACTGTCGATCAGTTGTCCCGGGATTTGAGTATTTTGTGGACAGAAAACACAGTATCTGATGGGGCAAATGCCGATATTACATAGTTTAAAAAATAATGGTTAAGGGGAAATTTGCTATAAAATTGTCTTGTAAATTATTGTGGAGTATTTGACACAAAACAGGTCTTGTCTTAAAGGACTTCTAATCAAAGTAAGATGCAACACAAGATCAAGAAAGGAACAATCTGCTCCAGATAAGGAAATGGAGATGGATTTTCTTTTCTTTTTTTTTAATGTTAAGGATTTAAAGACAGACAAATCTTCTGGAAGACAAAGAAGAGGCAGTGGGCCCTGGGCTGAGCAGACAAGCCCAAAGCTTAAGTGATTTCTGCTAGCTAGTTAGACACACACGAATGTGAAAAGCGCTCTGGGACAGAAGATTTGGTTTAAGAAAACTGAGCTTTAAAGACTCCTGAGGATCAATCCAGGGACTCTTGGAGTGTGGCTGCAACCACCTGCCCCAGCATTCCGTGGGGGATGTGGGACAGTGCCAGCCCAGCAACTTAATCATGACTTAACTCTAAATTAAGTGTATTTCTCTTTAGATGCATCAGATGTTTGGATCGCTGCCAGTGCTGGAGCTTCTGCCCTATCAACACTCCAAACCAGCAGCATCCAGCGATCCAGTGGAACCCAGGAAAGCTAAGCCAGGAAAATGGGATCCGTAGGAGGCACCAATGCAGCAAAACTGGAACCAGATGTTAGACTGCAAGGTAATGTTGTTCAAGGAATCCAGCAGGGCTCTGGCTGCTCCTGCAAACAAGTCTCTCATTTTAAAAAGATGCATTTACTGAATAAACAAAGGATACAATTTAAATCCTACTGATATAAGAAGTTCACAGAGATTGATGTTATTTAGATGAACTTCTATGGAGAGCAACCAGTTAATAATTTAATTTCTGCTCTCAGACAGAAAAGAAATACGAACCAATCTTAAGACTACAAAAATCCTGCATCTTCATATTCATGAGTGATGGAAATGAAAAGTCTTTCCTTGAAAAGTGAGGCATGATGTGTTTTATTACAGAAAAATCCTGGCTGCTTTGACTGCAATAAATGAAAGAAAAGTTTAAAATATTAAAAAAAAAACAAACAAAAACAGACTGAGGAAGATTTAAAGGCCTTTATGTACAAATTTATATTGTTATATATTGCATACAAAATGTGTTTGCAGGGCATACAAATGAGAACGTGTTTTCATGTGAACACACACACAGCCTGATCAAAAGAAAGATCTTCTCCCAGCAGACAAATTTAGAGGAACAGCAATTTTCATATAAAACAAACACAGATCTCTGAAGACGCCTCTCACCATCATCAGATATCAAAATGTTCAGACACAGCTCCTGAGAGATGTTTTGACTTAAGGAATCTGAGGGAAACAAAGCACTGAAGAATACACCTATTTTGGTGTCCAGGCTCAATCTATCTATCATATGACCCGATCTGCAAAGATGCTGTTCTACATATTTGATTTAAAAGGAAAAAAAAAAAAGCCCTAACAAATGCAGGAAACTGTAACTTGATGATATGGGGGGTTTGCTTTCTGAGGAGAAACACTATTATTTTATGGTATTTAATGGTGAATTAAATCTGTAGTGGACAAACCTCCTCAGCCAATAATTACAATAAGATCCCACTTGGGCTTGTATTTAGAATTTCCAGATGTGTTGTTCTTTACCATGCAGTCAGGATGAGGAATCTGAATTCTATCTCTAGAAAACTGCATGTTCCCCAGTGAAAACCAAAAAACTGGAACAAGGAATCAAGTCTGGGAGCGGCTCATGAGAGATGAGCAGGGGAAAGCCATCACTGCTCTGTGCTGAGGCAACCTTTTAGCAGCTGGGATTCCTACAGGAACTGTGCTCAGGTGCTGCTGCTGCTCGAGGGGAAAGAGGACACACCTTTGGATCGTGTTCTGGACAGGCTGACCCTGCGCTTGATGCTGTCCGTGCCTGCAGCTGCTCCCTGCTCCGCTCCTGCTGCCCCGGCCACCTCTGCACCACTACCTGCACTGTCCTCACTCCTCTCACTCTGCATCCTTCTCCACCTTGGGCTGCTGCCACCAGCCTCCACTTTTCCAGTCACATTTGGTGTTTCTGAGGTGTCGACGGCAAAAAGGTCAGGGGCCACTGTGGGGTTTCCACCTTCAGGCTCATCCCCGTCTGCCTGAGGGCTTGGGAGCGGGGCTGGGATTTCCTGCTCCTCTGGCTCTGAGTCATCATAGAGCTCTGGGCTGAAGTAAATACTCTCATCCTCATCCTCGTTCCGAGTGGGGAGTGCAGCCTCCCCTCCTGCTGAAGGGCACTCTCTGCAGGGCTCAGCTGGGAGCTGCAGCTCTTCAGCAACTGGAGCCTCGGTATTTTTAACTGAAAAATGAGTTGTTTCCAAACATGACTCTGGTCCCCTCTGTTTCTGTTCTGCAGTTAATGATGATTGGCACTGATTTAAGCTATCAATCAGTTCACTGGGCCCATTCACGCCCTCCTGTCTGCCATCAGCTGTGGACCTGCAGCTCTTGGCCACAGGCAGAGGTGTTGAAGTCAGTGGTTTAAAGCAGCAATTCTCCTTCCCAATATCACCCTGAGTCCAGCCATTCATTTTTCCTGTCTCTGTTTCAGTTGTTCTGGGTGGGGAGTCCACACATCTTCTTCTTTGTCTTCTTTGTCTTCTTCTTCTTTGTCTCACATGGTGAGAATGACTCTCCACACCAACTTTCCAGCCACCTGTGAAAAATCACAAAACATAAATTCTTTGTGTATGTTTTCCCCTCTGATTTACAGCCTGTTTAGCACATCGAAATTACCACTGTTTTATCAGGTTTGCAGTCATTTTACAGCACTCATTAAGAACAATACAAAGAAAAGCCCAGATATTCCAACTCTCTCTGCACGTGAATTGCCTTAATTAAATCAATGGATTGACTGGTGTATGTAAAGACAGAGCACGACTGGATTGGAAATTTGTAACTTTTATTATTGTACTCTTATCTTAGTCACATCTTTCTTGCCAGACACCAAGTCATAAGCTGCCCTAAAATTTAGGAATGGATAAATATTTAGATGTAAAGGTGGCACTGAAGGAGATCCCATGAAAGGTGTCTCATAACAAAAACAACAGATGGAGGTGGAACCAGGGCACTCATCTTGCAATAATGTTAATCTTGGTGTTTCAAATTTTACATTATTTTCATAGTTTTCAATGGAAAAAGAAATGAAAGTGAAAACCCTTTTGACTTATCGAACATTATCAGTTGTTCTAAGATGGAATGACAATTAATTTCAGTCTTGAGCACAGCTCATAGACAGCTGTGAATAATTATGATTTTCCAACCAGAGCACTTCTGTAATTTTAAAAAACATTTGTTTCTTCCAAAAGAGATGCAACTTCACACTCCAAACTGCCAAGGAAGGGTTTTCCACAGCAGATGAACCTACTTTGACTCGCTGCTGCCGGGACGTCACCCGGCTCATTTGAGCCGACGGGCGCAGCAAAATTCACCTCCGAACCCAAATTCCGCTCCTCGCTTCCGGCAGCACCATCTGCTGACAGGTGAACGGTTGCCTCTGGCTGAGAGCCTTGCGACAGGCCCTTGGAATTGGCAGGCACGTGGAGGAAGCGGCCGCTGTCCCGGGAGGAACAGTCGCCCGCTCCCTGGTTCCTCAGGGCGAAGGCCTGCAGGGATTGCAGGGCGCTGCCAAAGCTGCCGTGGTGCTGGATCTGCTGACGGATCCACTTGGACAATCCTGAGGGAAAGGGAAGTGTTACTGCAAAGTCACGTGGGCTATACCAACTATCTCCCATCGGTAAATGGAATCCTAATATCGCAAATGTTTCTGTGTCAGATTCACAGAAATGACAAGAAGTTGCTCATGAAAGTACAAGAATTAAGTTAATAATCACAATGATTGATTTAATCCATGGTACTATTTTAATGAGTAATACTAACTTGTCCTACTTTTTCCCTTCTCTTCCTACTAAAAGACCTTTACCTTTCTCACCAGTCTTTTTTCAGGCTCAAACTGCATTACATAAACACCACTATATTTCTTTCACTCTTGGGTGTTCACTTTGCTTGTTATCATGAAATATTTAAAAGCAACTCAAAAATACAGGTATTTATTACCATATTAACAGGGTCTGATAAAAACTGGAATATAATGAAGTTTTTCACAGTTTTGTTTCAGTAACTCAGATATTCAGAATCACAGCTGCCCAACAGCTACAAGAGAATACAACACATTCCTGGAACACAACATGCTCCTATCAGAATAACATTTAACATGCTCAAATACCAGATTGTCCAGAGCATAAAAGCTGTTTAAGTGATATAGGAACACACAAGGGTGAAGTAAAAACTGACTTCCTTGAGTTTAGAAAGTGGTTTTGAACTCATTTAAATATTCTTTGAATATCAATTGAAAAAGGAAAAATAACAGAGAACTCGGTTCTTCTGTAAAGTTTGACATTTTAGAGAAAGGAATCTTATGAAGTCTTGATTATTTGTGTTACCATCTGAATTACTTCTGTCTGCTTAAATAATTGAAATGCATTTTTAGCACAACAGACACTTCAGGGCAGTTGGACTCAACTGCAGCCGCTGAGCTCCACCTGCTGACAGCGCCCAGCACGGGCTGATCGCACGGCCCATCCCAGCCAAGCAGGGCAGGAACAGAGATGACAAACGCAGTCCTAAGCAGATCCTTTTCTAATTTTTATTCCTTTGTTGAAGCAGTGTTTGTGACCTGTTTTATTTCACCTGCCTTCGTTTCTACCCAGGAGAAAACCACAAACAGGAAACACTTGAATATTGAGCGTTTGGTGGCTCAGTTTGTGTTCAACGGATACATTTTGTTATGGCTTTTCCTACTCACCTGCATCTGTATAACATACACCTGTAACTCTGAGTTTTCACTCTCTGCTAACAGTGGGAACTTTCCCAGGAGGAGTTTTGCAGCTTACCAGTGATGTATTTACTGGGGTTATTCCGGAACCGGTCGTCGACCAAAATCAGAGCCCCCCAGTCGTTCCTGTGCCTTATACACCTGCAAGGGGGCAGATGTAACAGAATCACAGGTCACTTGTTCTCCATTCCTAAAAGGCAGGGTAAAGACTGACAAAACAATTGTCAATAACTCTGTACTTTTGGTCTCTAAACCACAGGTTGTTCTTAACTCTCTTCAGTAAGGAAATGAATTCTGCTACAGATCAAACACCGCTGAGTTCCTAATTCAGTTATTAGAGGCTTAGAGAAACAGAAATAGTCACTTTTTGTGTGTTGAGGTTTTTAACATTACTTGGATTTCTGTACTCTCTGCCAGAAAAAAAAATAAATTTTTTTAAATTAAAGACCAGTGATAACATAAATGAAATATGGCAAGGAATCTGTCAGGAACGGCTCAGGGTTATTGTGCCCAGGGTGTAAGAAGGTTCCTGGACAGTTTTTTGAGGATGATGTTTACAAATGTACCTAAAAGCACAAATGTCTCAGAATCAGGGCTTCAAACTGGCTCTCGAAGAAATAATTTATCCTGGAATCTCTCTCAGTGGCAGGAAAAGCTACCAAAAAAATCTCTAAGAAACAGATTTCTTCCACTTCCAAAGAGGAATCTGAGAAATCAGACCTGCAACACCCAGAATCCACAATGGGATTTTATTAATGTTCCTATTTCTCTCAGTTTTCTCTCTAAGCCTTCATTTATGTCATCACATTTGCATTAGGTGTGACTCAAGTGAGAAGAGTCTTCCAGCTGATGTTTCTCATCTACAAATCTGTGTTTCTACCTCTGTATACCCATGAGAGATGCGTGGCATCTCTGACAGATAGGCATGACACTTATAATCTTTATTTACATGATAAATTCGGTTGGAGAAGGATGAATTAATTCTCCCCTGTTAATAACATTTGGGGGAATTTTTTTCAGCCAGCAAAGGAAGCTGCACCACTTCTCCTGAATCTGGAAAGAGAGCAGTGAGCACGATAATTGAATTGACCTTTTGCAAAGGTCTGAAAATCCCCACTGCTATTTCTCCCTTTCAAAAATACTTGTAGGCCAAATATCAAACAACTGTGCTGAGCCCACTGAGGGTGTGAACAATCTCACAATTCGTGCATTTGAAAAGCCCTGAGAATTTTCTTTTGGTTTACAGGCTCAGAACTATTTGTCTGTGTTGGGGCTTCTCTTCTCTCTCTATCACAAGCAATAAAAGCTGCAACCAAACTCAGGAGGGTTCAGTGTAAAACAAACCCTCTCAATTATAACAACCCTCAAATGCACATCAGGCTGAAAACCAGAGAGTTGTCAAGCACAGAGCTGCTGAAGATGGAATTTCTGCAAGATGAGGTTTTTGGCCTCTTGTGTTAACAGGGAGGAATTAATCCTTAAAGATTTCACAAAATTCTACCAATACATATTTTTAATTATGTTCCATTTCTCTCACCTTCCCAGGGCTTGGTTGAGAGCTCTGTAAGCTTGAATTTCATACCACTGACTCCCTGATAAAAGGCCTCTCGTACTTTTGTGCTGGTCATTGTACTTCCTCTTTAATTCCACCTAAAAGAGAAATCATAAAATATTCGGTTTATTAACCACGACGAAAATGAAATATTCCAGAAGGGTAGAACAAGCAAACATAGATTAAACAAGGGAATATCTAAAGTGTGCTTCAGGATTTCAACTATTTTTGCCTCCTAACCCACCATGGCTGGTACCCTTCTGACAGGACTCTTAGGTGTGCTGTGTGCCAGTAATTTCCATCTGATGACACAAGCACCACACACTCACCCCAAGCCCTGCAGCAGGAGGATAAGCTGTTCACACAGGCACACCCACCCCAGGGCCAAGAGATGGAGTCCAGAGCCCACTTTTCTGGGCTCATCTGACAGGAAATGACCCCATGAGATCTCGACCCTCCCCGTGATCCCAAACTCCGGCACCAGCCCAGGCTTTTCTCCAGGATTAAGCAAATACAATTGTTCTGCTCTTACAGATGCTAAGAAAGAGTTTTAGGCATGGAGTGGCCTCTCCAAAGCACCACAAGTCACCAACCCCAACCCCAGTTCCCAGCTTGGCATCACCCTCTGGCTTTGGGAACGTTTCCCTGGCTCAGGGTGACCCACGGGCAGCGTAAGGAGAGAAGAACATGCTCCCCTTTTCAAAAACACGATTGCTGATGCTTCAAAAGCAGGTCTGGAATCAACTGCAAAGGAAATCCCCTTCCCAATCCCGTGAAGAGCAACACATATGATGCCTGCTCTGAAGTGGAACAATCTGAACATTATACACCGGTCCAACAAATACCAAAAGGATGCATTATTATTATTATTCAGAGAGGGAGATGGAATTTATTTATTTAAAAAGAAAAACAAACACAAAACTACGCCGAAAAGGGTCTTTCTGTTGCTCTTTTGTACAGTATTAACCTTTCTAAACTGACAAGTGAAAGGACACGCTTCAGGAGAGAAACCAGCAGACTTCTAACCTCTTCTGACAGGTAACTTTCAACTTGCATTTGGATAAGAAATTTTATTTTATGTACTTATGCCCTTTAAATTGCCTGTCAAATTTACAAATTCAATCTTTACAGCCAGAAAGTAAATTCAGTTTGATTTCACAGATTGAATATTTGTTCCAGTCACTCAGAATTTATTGACTGGCATGTTGAGGTTTCCTCTGGAATTTTCCAAACAGAAGATGATTTCTTCTGAATGGTTTATGAACATTAAAGCCAGTCCTTGAAAAGGAATTTGGGGTTATCTGTGCACTTCTACAAATGGAAATGCTACAGAGAAATTAAGGGGAACCTGTCACCGCTGGAAAAATTCACTCAGGGCTTTAAAACATAAGCACTGACAACATACTCCTGTATTTTGGATTTGTCCTCTACTCCTGGGGAGTTTTATAACAGAAATTCTTCAGAATTGTTACCAATAAGATTGTGGCCAGCTGGGAACAAGTGTAGCTTTACCAGTCTCTTACTTTGCTGTTCAAAACAGTATTAGAATTATTAGAATTACCAGCCCCGTGTCTTAAGCTGAAAAAACTACGGTACTTTTAATTACGTGCACGAAGCAGCAGGAGAATGCAAAGCAGTCTCAATAAAATCTCAGTAAAACACAGGACTTTTCCATCCTTCCCACACATGTGAGCAGTCTGCAGGTGCTCAGTGCTGGTGCTGCACACCAACCACATCCACGAGCGCGAGACGCGCCTCGCGAACTGCTCCTGCCGCTGCCACCGCAGCGGGAAGGGTTAACGGCCCACAACCCCCTGTTCTCTCGCTGCCACCATCGCGTCTCTCGCTGCCACCATCGCGTCTCTCGCTGCCACCATCGCGTCTCTCGCTGCCACCATCGCGTCTCTCGCTGCCAC
>JAYRBT010000051.1:2595511-2631927 GCA_036023395.1 Myiotriccus ornatus
CACTGCCACCATCGCGTCTCTCACTGCCACCATCGCGTCTCTCACTGCCACCATCGCGTCTCTCACTGCCACCATCGCGTCTCTCACTGCCACCATCGTGTCTCTCACTGCCACCACCCCGGCTCAGGGGGAGCCCATGACAAGGTGCGTGGCGGGCAGCTGGTGCTGATGGTGAAAGGCCAGCGCGTGTCACGCTAATGCGATCAGAGTCCATTTCAGCCATCAGCCCCACGCCACGCCGAGCCGACAGCCCACATATGTGAAAAAGCCAGGCCCTCCTGCTAGCAAATAGCCTGGCTGGGCAGGAAAGCACGGGCTAGAAGGGATTAGTTAAAATGTCAAAAGACAGCCTTTTCCTTCTACCTGCTCATCCCTAAAAACGCGCTGGCGGCCGAGGGGCAGCGTGTGCGCACCAGGAGCTGCAGCACAGGGCCCCCGGCAAGCTCTGCCATCCTGTAGCTGTCACCCAGATTAGGCTTCGATCTGTCTGGGAGGTCATGGGCACATCCACATCAGCTCGAGTCTCCCGACATTATACCTGCTAACTGCTCCTTCTCTTAATGCTTAATTACCTCCTCATCTCCCACCGGCAGCAGCAGCTGAGAAACGGCAGCACAGAGATAAAGGCCACGGACTAAGGGTTGGTTGGGTTTTTTCTTTTGAAGGCCTGGAAAGGTATTTTGAGGCAGTTTCTGTGAGGATTCAAAAGAATTTTCGAGTGTACTTTTCAATCATAATTAGCAACATCATTTTTTTCCTCCAATGACGACAACATCAAACAACATTTGTTATATCAGATTTTAAGTGTTTGGAAAACCACCCAAAAAAAGTTGACTGTGGTTACATTCCTTCACAGGCAGATACTCAGAGTTATTCAGGATTTAAGTGATATATAAATACATAAATGGATTTATACTGTGCTGACCATGGACTATACCATGGCACAAAGCTCAGGCTACCTCAAAAACTAGAGCTTGTCTCTGGGCCCCAAAATAACCTGCAAATTCAGACACAGAACCTGCAGCCTCTGCTGCCTCTTTCCCAACACTCCAGGCTGACCCAGATTTCTTCAGAATTACCAAACAGGTGGCTGTATTTAACAGCAAAGTGTACAAATATCAATCTGTTATGGACTAATTGTTCCTACAGGAAAATTCATCAGAATATTGTAAACTGATCTATCAGTGCCAGGATGGCAGTAGGGAGGTTGAATAGGCTACACCATAGCATAATTTGGTTTTTATTTAGTGCAATTTAAAGCACCAAAGTAAACTGTGTTTGTTTTTATTTCATCTGGCAATGTTCTGAGTTTTTGGTTTTTTTAATGCATTACTTTACTTAACCAAACCCAGTCATAATTTCCTTTTTAAAAACAAACAGTAGCAACAGTTCAGAACGGTTTTGTTTAACAAGTCAGGTCTGTTCTTTGACAGGTGATGCCTCAAAAACATCTTCAACTGCCTTCTATTTGCTCTGGGAGATTAAAAACGACGTGCAGTTTGTAACCTGTGGATTACAAACCAGGGGTCTAGGGACAGAAATTCATGGATAAAAAGGCACTGATGGGAGGAGTTAAACTGGACTCAGCTAAACCTGCAGCACTTGCAGTGTCTGTGCCAGCCCAGCTGAAAGGAGGAGACAAGCCCTGACAAAGGCAACTAAAGCTGGACCTGAAGGTGGTACCTCCACACACGTGTACAAACCGTGCCCTGCTCACCAACACTCCCCTGCACGGAAAGACAGCTCAGAAAATGGATATAAATGTTCCCTGGCATTCCACTCGCTGGTTTCTCCGCGTTTATGAGGGGAAAAGTAGTAATGAAAACAAAGAGCACGGCTCACATCATCCAAAAAGGTTTTTAAAAGACACATTCGTGTTCAGCATCTACGAATTCCCCACGTCTGAAAAACAAGCAGGCAGAAAAAATACCAGGTGGTCACTCCCCCACTTCCAACCCCCTCCCAAAAAAAGACATAAAAATGTTTTTTAAGCAAATCTCCCATCCCTAAAATCTCCTGTGTCCAATTAAGAGTCTCCCTTCCACCTGAAACAGCAATAATTAGAATTCTCCAGGAACACACTTGCCATCTACTTTCCTCCTGAGCAATGCCAAGGAACCATAAAAGTTTCTAAGTGCAGGAAAGTTAAGACATGAAAACCCATTTCTTTTCTTTCACATCTGACAAATCCTCAAGTAGGAGCAGCATTAAACAGGGCAGGATTTAAACTTTCCCCAGCTGACTTCAAAAGCAGGAGCAACGGGGAGATTTAAGGCAAATAATGCACATGTGAAGGCCTGGGTGGGTCCCAGAACAGGCTTCAAACATCCTCACCCTTCAGCAGAGCCACTCAAAGCTGTGTCTGAACACAATGTCTCCACTGTGAAAAAGATCTTATGGCAGGATTTTATCTTTAAATGCTCCAAGAGCACTGTTAATACATAAGCAATATGAAAGAAGAAAGGTTTAGTAGCTATATTTTACCAAGGCCATTCTAACCACCTCATATACCTAAATATGGTCACTAGACAAATATAACACACTTATTTTCACCTAGAAAAGGAGCATTGCCTTAAAAAACAACAACAAACCCCCAAACTGTGAATGAGACACGATCAGTACTTTGTACTGCTCAATTATCAACGAGATGTTCTGACACACACAAACAGTTCAGGTGACTCTTTCTGCCTGAAAATTTCCATGTGCACTTTAAAAATGTGCATTCCTCGGATAACACTGAATAAAATCAGTGTTATCTGAATAAAACATCTCTGCAGAGCTGGATCTCAGACTTGTTACATCTTGCAGACTGTTGCATGAGAGCAGGGACTGTGGGATGATAGTGGGCACGTGTGGGATTAAACAGTGCGAGGGGAATGAAGATAAAAATCAAACCAGAAAAGGAAGTCACAAAAGTGGCAAATCAGAAACTCTATATATGGGAAAATGCTGCTGGCTTGTTTTCCCCAAAACCCAAAAGGTTAAATAGGAGCTCTGACCCCAAAAAAGCAAAGCCAAACAACCTGACCTGGGCAGTGCCACGTCCTGGGGCGGCACAGCAGCACCTTTGCTCTGGGCAAGGCTCTGTCCCTCTGGGTTGGAACTCCTGAGGTTTGGGATGATGCTGCCCCAGTGTTCTCACTCCTAATCCCCGTGCTGGAGGTGGGAAGCACCGAGCACTTCCAGAATTGTCAGCTCCAGCACGTGGCACCTCCCAGGCAGAGGTTCTGTGGTTTAACAGCCCTGGCAGCGCAGCCACCGCAGGCCCCTCTGCTCAGCTCGGCCTTGCACGGACCACCGAGCGACTCGAGCAAAACACAGCACAACCAAAACTGTGCTCCCCAGAGGGAACCCAATCCATCTGCAGTGAGGCACAAGTGAACACAGTCCAGCAGGTTCCCCTGAGGGGCAGGAGCGGGGCCGAGCTCGGCGTGCTGCCGAGGCGCAGCGTGGGCCGCGGATCCCACGGCGGGAGCGCCACTGGCACAGCTCTCTGGCAGCAAGGGAAAAGCTGGAAGGTCACCCCTGCGTGCTCAGGACAAGAGAAACGCGGGAAAAACCACCTGGAAGCTTTCTGATGGATGGGGAAAGTAAAGTGTGAAAGGCTCAGGGAGAGCTGGGACGTGCTGGGTGGTTTATCCGAAGGCTTCGCTCCCGGGTGAGTTGGGGATGCGATGGTGGTCGGTGCCACGCGCTGCCCCCGGCCCTGCTCAGCAGCACACAAGTGCCAGCCCCTGCTCCTGGCACCTGCACTCACTGGGGCCGCTGGATCCCACGGCATTTTCCAGCTGCTCCCACTAATTACACCTCTGAAATCAACTTTTTTCCTTAATTAACACAAGTTCTATTGGATGTAAGAAGGGTGGGGGGTGGCTTTGAGTTTTTACAGTCACTCTTATTTGTGGAAAAGCAGGAAATACATTTATTTATAATTTTTTACACAGTTCTGGGATGAAGAAGAAAGTAGAAATCTTCTATCTAAAAATATTCTTAACTTCACAGGGTATTTTCAGACTCAACTGAAGATAAACACAACAGTGATCTTGCCACCAAATGTCATTTTCTCCATCAGTTTGCCCATATTTTTTTATTAAGTGAAAATATGGTTTGAAGTGATGCAAACTAATACAGTGCACGGGATGTTTCTCAACTCTGGCTAAGCATCTAAGATAACAGCAATTTTCCTAGAAATCTGTTTTTTCCTAGAATATAGGAAACAAGAAATGAATTATTTCAGCAGCCACTTATGTAGCATGTGACTCTTTCTCCTTTCAAAGGAAAAACAAAAAGCACATAGGTTTAAATCTGCCACGAGGACTAGAAATTAAGCTCAATATTTGGAAAAATGCCATTATTCTGAAATGATAGAAATACCTCGAGTTGTTGAGCCCTGGAGACAGGAGGAAGAAACTTCAGCCAGAGCTGCAAAATGTTTGTATCGTCAGGTTACAACTAACCCTGAAAGTTGTAACTGAAGTGATGTGTCCCCTCCTGTTGCTGGAAACAATAAAGCAAATATTCTCCCTGTAGCAGCCCCGGGAAATCTCCCTGGCTGATGCAAACTGGGCACTGTCACTGCACTCACCCAGTTCCTTCTCCTGGCACATCTCCTGATGTCAGAGAGTTCGACTCCTCTGCATTCCCCTCTGCATTTTGGGAAGTTCCCCCGGCTGTTCCATGATTAACACGCTCTCCTGTGCCGGGATCAAAAGCAGCTGGAGAGGTGGAAGTGCAAGGGAGCTGCCTGGGAAGGGTTGCTGGGAGCCTGCACTTCAGAGCTGCCCACTATCGACATTTCCCAGCGACTTCTCTGCTTTCAGGTCCCCAAGGTAAGAGCAGTAAATTATGGTTTGAACTAAACAAGTCACACTTGGCTCCAAAATCAGATTTTCCTACCTCCAGTTTCAGGTCCCAGAGGTGGGCAGAGGAAATCCTGGTCACAGCCAAAGGAGTCTTTTTTGGCTCAGAAATAAATTTTCCTGCCTTCCTCGAGCCAAATCCTACCACTGAGAGCACCAGAGCTTCAAGCAATACGTGAACATTTATATTATTTTGGTTTAGCAAGCTGATTCTCCAGCAATATGAAACTGTTTTAATAACACAGAATTAGGGGTTTGGCCTCTTTCTTACATCAGTGTTGTTTATTGTCAAGTACAGTTCTGAGCCTTGATCATTCCTTCCTCCCCAACACTGACAAAGTGGTTTAGACTCCTCTTTTTGTGAAAACCTAAAGCCTGAAATGTTGAAGTGAAATTTAAATTATTCTCTTTAAAGCCTCTACAGAAAATACTGCAAGTTATAAAAGCCTACAGTTCCTTGAAGAATCCAAATGTTTGCCATTTAATCCCAGGGCTTGTGGCACATATTTAGCCCAAACATGTGGAGAAACTAAATTTGGACATTATACATCACACTTGACGATGAGTTTCTTGCCCAAGACTGATGTCTGGATCCAAAATGCTACACTTTAAAATCCATAACAGGAGTTAATTAACAGTATGTCAGCATCAGATAACATGTCTGTGGGATTACACATCTCTGCCACATTATTTATGTTCTCTAATATTACAGTTCACTGGTATTCAGTCAAGTTACAAACCATAAAACATATTTAGAAAGCAGGTTGATCACAGACAAGTCACATTAGTGGAGATGAGCCAACATCAAACTGCCAGCATAAAATATTGGTCTCCAAAGGTCCCATTCTCCAACCCTTCTGGTTGTGCACAGTCCTACAAGTATTAAAGGGATTACTCACACAAGTCAGAGCTCTGTGCAGAGTAAGGGGTTATGGAATTGAGGCTTAAGGACTTTTGCTAACCCAAAAAGCAGACATTCAAGAGTTTTTTCATGTAGAAGCTGAGCAATTTGAGTGACTTAAACCAATCCCAGCAGCATGTAATTCCTGCATATTGCCAAGGAATTGTTAATCACCTGCATTTCCTGTTTTTAAAGGCATGTCATCATTAATCACCGCATCAGTTGGGTCCACCTGCCCAGCACCTCTTGCTGTGGAGGAGCCACACAGGGGCCTGTGTTCCCAGCGTGTCTGTGGGAGCCCAACCTCACCTGTGCCCCTGGGGTTTGAACCCTCTGCCTGCTGGAAACTCCAGGTGCTCCCCAGCCATCCCAGAGTCCAGCCAGTTTTCTGGAGAGCCCACACGAACCAGCTGCATCACAGCAAATGCTGTAGCAATGCTATAAACTTCCACTGCTTCATCTGGGAAATCCAACTCCTTTCTGAGCTGACATGCTGCTGAAAAGGATGTTCAATCTTCCAAATCCCTTCTGTATCTGTGCTCCTGTTTCTAAAAAACTACTAATTCATCTTATTCCTTCACTCCCATCCTTCTGCAGCTCAGCTGAGAGAAGAAATGTGCATCAATCCAGAATTTTTGGGGGTATCTGATAAACCCAAAGCCTCGGGCAGAACAAAACGCTGTTCAATTTAAAGACACATTGCCAATAAAAACCATTTCCCTGAGCACTCTGCTAAAGGAGCAGCAAATGTGATGCTGAGAGCCTGGTGCCTGCCCTTCTCTCATCCACAATTGATCACTGCAGGGCTTTGTGCATTCCCAGCCCTAAATGCACACACTCAAACCCTCCGTGCCTGCAGTCTGGCAGCGACTCTTTCTAGCCCTGCTGAAAAATTCAGAGGTTGTCTTCAGCCTAATTAAAAACAACAATTCAACACAACAGTGATTTTTAATGTACAGTTACCAGAAAGGGGCTGTACTGCCTGTGAGCCTGTTATATGAAATATTTGGCTGGACTCAAGGTAAAATCAAATACAGTATTTTGATCTCAAGGAACATAATCCACTGTGAAGATAATTCACCCTTGGCATGTTCTTTTCAATCATTTGTATCATTTAGAAACCAAAACCACTGACTTTCAGGAAATCATTTGGAATTAATTGTAACGTTTCAGCCATGCTACAGACCAAGGATTTCCAAAATATGTCAGCATATGCTCCTAAAACACAGGGATTTCTAACTTTTAGAAAGAGTGCTGATATTCTTTGAATGTCAGTGTTTTTATACTACAGTGCAGGGTGTTATATTTTAGTAAGACAAAAGCTGTTGTGGCTGAATTAGTGCTCCAAGGAATTCTGCAAACACTGGAAGGGTGTTGCACTGGGCAGCCACCACTAACACAACAGGTCCTTATAGGATGTGGGTTTTTCCCAGCAAGGCTGGAATTAGGCAGCACTGCAGACAACAAAGAACCCTTTGGTTGCTCCCTTAAGCTCAGAACACATCTCTCAAACCAAAGCTGAGGCTGCTTGGGCTCTCAAGTGCAAATCTACGATTTTCTTGTTTGATTTGGCATCCCTCAGAACCAGAATCCAGCTGCTCCCGGTATTTATTTATTCTGTGATACTTCACTTTGCTTCTTGGCTTCACAAAACAGTGCCCCAAAGCTCTAAAAGGAACACAAGAGCTGGAGCAGGGACAGTGACTGTGATCACTGTCAGCAGCTGGGTGACAGTGGCTTGCACAGACCACTGACAGTCAGTGCTGTCACAAGCTAGCCAGCAATAAATGTTCTTTTTCAGTGAGTACAAAGTCTAGCAAAACACTTTTCCACATTCATTGGCTTTCTTTTCCTTTCTGAATGCCTGGCTTTGACCATGAAGTGCCTACTCTAATGGAACATCATCTGCCCATCACACTCCGAAGTCCAAAGGAAGGAAGTGTTGATGTTGGGCAATTACACAGCAGTGCAACAGGATGCTGCTTTCACCACCTACTGACAAATACAAACAGTTACAAATTTATTTCACTGGAGGCCTTTCAAAATACTATTTTTAGAAGGCACTTACAAGTTTTTGCCTCAAGTTACACGAAGCTTGAATTTTCCAAATCGTCCCGTCCTCAGTGTCCAGGAAGGGTTTATGTCCTGTCATAAATTCATGCCTCAAAACTGCAAGCTAATAAAGCTGCACCAGCTTGGAAAAGGTTTGCAGTTCCACTCTCTGTGTAAGTGGGACACAGAGTCACACTAAAGTTAACTAAAGTTACACTAAAGGCAGCAGGGATTAGAAAGGTGATATGTTACAATTAATAATGACCTAGTGTGTGACATCACACATTATTATTTTACAATGTAACTACCTTTATCTTTCCACCTCTTTTCTGAAATAACCTGCCTTATTTAAAACAGGATTTTCCTAGGATTTATCCCAGACCTTCATACAAACACCCCACCACAGGAAGTCAGGCGGTGCCTTCACTCCTAAACAAACAACACGCATTTCAGAGCACGAAAACAGGCAAGTGCAGATGGAAACGTGTTCGGCTGCTGGGCAGGGCAGGAAGCTAAGGAGCATTTTACCAATGCAACAGCCCTCACTGGCCATGTCAGACAACGACTGACATCTGCACGATGTGTGTTTGTTCGGGGTGACAGAAACGAGTCCACAGGCACCCTGTGCTGCTCCTCCTCTTACCTGCACTGCGGTAACTCAGACAATCCCAACGGGACTGACAGAAGAGCAAGGGCTGACAGAGAGAAAAACCCTTTTGTGCATACCTGGTGTTTTAAACATGACATCAACCCCCAGCACAAGTGTGAACCGGTGTCCCACCTGCAGGTCCTTCACGTTGGGGAAGGGGATGCCGATGGTCACCACGGCCCGGGCGTTCTCGTCGCAGAAGTCCAGCCCCTCGCTGACCTTGCCCCTGCACACAGCGATGAGCAGAGCCCCATCTGCAACGAGCCAGGCAGCAACACACCACCATTCCCGGGGGAAATGAGCACCAGAGGGAAGTTATACACCAAACTCTTTTATACAGCTGCACATGGTACATCACAACACCCTGTGGGTCAGTCTGGGATGGGTGAGAGGATATAGAAGCAGATATTTCTTCGAGGGACAGGATTAACTCCCCCTTGATCAATGATTTTGACTATCAACTAGCAAACTAATTTTCCATTATATAATAGAGTGGTAATTAATTATGCAAGAACAATATGTATATCTCCAACAAAATTTTAAATGTCAAACCTTGAATGTTGTACTCTGGTTTTTTACATGCTGTTATTCTTTATTCTCTAGACTAACACTGAAGTGCTTTGAGAAAAAATCCTACAGTGGTTGGAATGTATGGTTAATTAATATAAGACTGATTAATTTAAATCCCAGTTATACAATGTACTGTAACTGGTTCTTTGAGAAGTCCCTCTGTACCCCCTGACAACACCTGCACACCCTCACACACCTCTCTGGGATCAGACATCCCCCTCTACTTCCCTGTATCCCCAATATCCTCATGCCACAATAGAAATAGCAGTGAATAGACATACTCTGCCTCATTTATAATAACTTACTGAAGTTAATATAACTACTTATCCATAGCTTCTTCTAACTGTTAGGCATTTAAAAGAATTGTCTTTAACGTCAAAGGGTCTGTATCAGCTATCTGTAGGTCTGCAGGACGTACCTTTGCCTCCTTTACACTTTATTGCATCGTAGTATATGTTGAGCAGCTCATCAAAGTCACTCTTTGCCCCTCCCTGAGGCTCTGCAATCACTGTCTTCACCAGCTCCAGTTTCTCCCACAAGCCAGTGTGAATCCAGCGGTCCTTCAGCTTGTCCAGCATCTGAAAACAAACACCAAAATCCACACCAGTCACTTCAACTGTTCCAGTAAAGCAAACAAAGCCCTTATTTTAGTGAAGCTCCATTATTCAGTTTTTGTCTCTGTAAGTGCAAGTTTCCCTGCCACACACCAAACTCAGCCAGGCAGCACTTGGGAAATACAATGGCCACTAATTTTGCTGATTAGAAATGAGGCAGATTTTTGTTATCACAGAAAAACTCTCTAAATCTCTAAGAGTGGACACTAAAGAGCATCTTCTGGTCTTGCAGAAGGAATGCCATCCAGAGGAAAATGGAAATCACCTCTTTTTCTGATTACCATCTAAGAGATCCATAAGGAAGGCTGGAAACAAATTCTAAATTACTCTGAAACAATCCCTTCTATCTTAAATTTCCAGAACACTTCAATATTTTCAAATTGACATAGAGAAGTTGGGTGAGGAAATATTGATGCAGGATTTACCAACAGCTCCTCTGCTTCCTCAGCTTCCTCACTCCAAACCAGAACACATTCAGATCTTGCAGACAAATGAGCTTGTTCCACATTTAACTGAACTCCTCCATCTGGAAGAGGCCCCAGTTTATTCATCAAAAAGCCACAGCACCCCTCAACTCCAGCCCACTTGCCTTTCCAGTGCTCTCCAGCCAAGATCTTGGGATTTGGAACGGTTAAGTTGTTCCAAAATTAATCTGTCCCACCACCAAACACACAGTTTAAGTGCTACAGCAAAGCAGAATTAAATTGTAACTAATTGTTTTCACCTCTGCGTTTACAGAGAGAACACTTTCCAACTCACAGGACCCTTTCCATATTGCACATCCTCAGCATTCCACACCTGAACTCATTCCCTGACAGCGAGATTTTGGACTGGTTCTTTCTGAGGCACGTGAGGGGACAAATACTCCGTTATTCCTGCATTTCCCTGCCTTTGTTCCAGCCTCTGCTCAGGGAATTGCACTTGCTTTGCTCCTGATGTGACACCATCAACAAGCACAGACAGTAAGGAACAGTTTCCCCCCCACAGACACGTAACTGCAGAACAAATCATCTCTGCTAAATGTGTCTGTCCCACTGCTTGGCCCCTTCTCCACCAGCTCTGTCATTTCCTGGCAGATCCTGTAATCTCTTTTTATATAACAGGTTGTAATCCTATGACAGAGCAATGACTGTCCATCTCCCAGCCCAGGCCGCCACTGCAGTTCTTGGATGTGACACGGGGAGAATTCCGGTAAATTAAAAATCAAACCTGTTATGGCTCCAAGTACATCCATTTGGGACATTACCAGCTTTCCAGATTTCATCCTTCCCTCTGTGAAACTGCTGCTGCCTGGGCACCCACTCAGCATTCCATGTTACACCCAGGGCTGGCACTGCTGCCACGGATGCAAAGGAGCCCAGGAAGGGAACACAGACAGGAGATATCTGAGTACAACTGAATTCCACATTTACAGACACAAAACTATCCCTGCTTCGACTTCCAAGGGTCACCCATCCCTGATTTCCTCCTGTCAATCATCACACCTACTGAAATCCACCGGTACTTCTCCCAAACACACCCCTGTGTTCTTGGAAGAGGAACTGTTGCTTAATTTAAGGGAATCAAAACTTGTTGATAGTCTCTGAAAGGGGGCAAGATTCCTTACAAAACCCCTCCATTCCACTGTATTTCTCTCACATTTCAAAGAATTATAACTTCTATTCCCAGCTGCAAAGATGGCAGGGGAAAACCTCCCTCCACAGTCTTAAGAAATCATCTTTTCTCCTTCGTGGGTCACCCAGCCCTTCCAGGCAAGGATCTCTTGGACCACAGTAGGTTCAGCTCAGTCTAACTGACACAACCATCCCAACAAGAAAGTCTCCCATTTTTGATGGAAACGAGTGAATTATTCATGAAAACCTTTGGCAAGGACGGAGCAGTTCATTTAATTCACACACCAGCTATCACCTCGCCCATTAATGGGGTTTGCTGGATATGGAAACTTTCCTGTAGGCAGGAAAGTATCCACGAACACACAGTGCCCATGGTGGGGCCAGACACTAAAACAACAGGAATGATGGACCTGACTGAACACAAATAAATAAAATATAGAACACACACACTGCCTCAGCCGAGCAAGGAATCGAGGGCAGGCTTCTCACAAAAAACTATTTCACTTTGGGTTGAAAAAGTGCAAATGGGAGCAAGATATAATGCCAGGAAATCACAGGAAGCAACCATTAATGCCCCCAGCCAGTCACTTCTCCTACCCAGGGGAATAATAGTTCCTGCACTGCAAGGCAGGCTGTGTATATTTTATTAAATCCCTTAAAAATGGATTCTCAAATGGTTTATTAACAAATGGTCTTCCTCCAGGAGAGCAGAAAATCTTGTTAGGAAGAATCTGTCATCTGCCCAGGCACTGAAGGATGTTTACTTGGATAGCTTTCCCCTTTGATTCCTGGCTGCAATTTAAAGACACCTGTAAGTCACCATCCAGAAAAAGCAGCTCAGGATTTAGATTGGCCATCCATCTCTGTCAGCATCCCCCTACTGAAGCAGTTCTGGAAGTATTCCTGAAGTTTGGGAGTAGGGAAAGTGTTTTCCCACCATCCTTTGCCATTGTGCACCTGCCACTAAATTTCTCTGCACAAAATATTCCTTAAATATTTTAGTTTTGAGTTGCCTAATGAGTGGATTGCACCTTGCCAGCAGAGTAAAAAAAAAGGTGTCACAGAGATAATTCCCTCCATCAAAAGTGCTTGGGGGGGCAACAAAAACTTTGAAAATATGAAAGGATGTTGTAGAGAAATACAGAAAATAAAAGAGAATGACCCAAGCAGTCCCTGAGAGCAGAGTAAAATAACTCTGGCTGTATTGGTTGGTTTAGCAGCTATTAGCAATGATAATTATCAGTTACAGTTCCACTGTATGTGCCTGTATACCTTCAAAAATATATATGTTGCCTCATTATCCACTCATTTATCCAATAACTGAACAAAAGGTATTTCAAGGTGAACAAAACTTCCACAGAAACCTTGTAACCCCTTAAAAATCTACCATTATACACTAAAAACAACCAACCCACTTCTCCAAACTCGGCTGGTTTTTCATCCTGTTTCTATGTGATGAGACCAAGTCCCGTTTTTCCTTGTTCTTCAGATATTCAGGTAGTTGAGGGGAGAAAAGGAGCAGCCCATAAGTTTTCCTTAATGAAAATGCCAGCGTTGGCACCACTGTTAGTGCAAAAAGTGAGGGATGCCCCGGGGAGCAGCACTGATCTAAAAGCCTTTCCCCAGCAGCTCTGGCCGTGTGTGCTCCCAGGATTCTCCCTGTGGAGAAGCACTGCTCCACATCCAGGCGTGCCTCCAGCGGGCTGGAAACGTGTCTGAAGGGTCGGACTGAAGTTCCCCAGGCAGCACAAAACTTCAGGGCTGGACAAGAACAACCCAGGGCCAGCCCCGGGCTGAGGGACGGGGGGCACTGGAGTCCCCCCAGCAGCACCTGGCCAGCAATCTGCTCACATGGCACTGGCACCAGACAGGGTTATCTCCCACCCCTCCAACGTGGGAAGAGCCACAAAGCCACACAGGGCTGCTCTAACAACCTGCTCTGACCGGATCCTTATCAGTTAATGTCCATCCACTCCCCCAGACTCTCCACTGACACGAAGTGCCCTGAGGAGGAGCTGGTGGCAGCTTTGGAAACAGCTGAAATCTCATAACACAAACATTTTCCCTTCAGCTTCAAGGCTGTGTTACGTGGTAGTGTGGCTTGGGGTTTATAAATGAAATATAGAAATACAGACACATCTTCAGATCATTTCCAGCTCTGGTTTGTAAAACCTGGCAAGACTGGCCTGGGCTAATTCCCTGCTGAGCCCCTCAACTCCCTGTACTCCCACCTGAGTCAGAAACTGCTGCAAGTGAGTATTTTAAACATCTCTTAATGAGGTCTCCTACCTGTCCAAAGGAGGTAACACTCGATGTCTTACCAGCATTTCAACAACAAACCAGAAAAGAGAGCAAACACATCTTAAAACACACCATGGGAGGGGCAAATCTGAGGATTACTGTAATTTAGCAACCAAAACAAATCCCTAGAGATAACACTCCAAACACCTATCAGTAAATTTTAATTTACTCTTTAATTTGCTCTTTGTAAAGCCTTCTCATTGAAGTTTGTCCACCAGTGTACACAAACCAAAGCCTGACACACACACACACACAACGTTTTTGCTTCCATGCAGTGCTCGTATCTTGACAGAAAAAAACCAGGTGTCAAAACCCAACAAAGAAAAGGCTTTTTTGGTTGGTTTTTCTTTTTTATGGGGGCTGCTGCAAAAACCCCAAGAACAGGACTAAGATGGTTTGGGAAAGCACAGAATCAGCAGAAGTTATTTGACAGTTCCCTGAACTAAAAGCTGGAATCCCACAGGTAACTGAACCTCCAGGACCATTGGAACTCCTCACTTTGGAGGACCAGGACTTTCCAAAGCCAATAAACCCAAAAGCCAACAATAGAAATGATCAAAAAAAAAAAAGGAAGTTCTTTGAGGTTAAAAGTGACCAGAAAGGGAACAACAGCAGGAAGAAAGTAAACAGAGGGGAGAAATGGGAATAAAAGGATGAAGGGACGAGGAAAAACTGGCCTGGAAGGATTGGTGTGAAAGGAAAAGGCTGAGTTTCCTTCCAAAAATAGGAGGGAAAATATTTGGGCTAACTAAGCAATAAACTCTAACATCCATTAGGCAAATCTTTCAAATAAATTTGGAACAGCACTCCAGAACTATTAAAAACAACACTGTAAAAAGCACCACGTCCCTTAACAAGAGTGAAAGGTCCCAGGGATGAAGAGCAAGCAACGAAACCCACTCACATTTATCATCACCAAAACATCCCACCCTCCCAGAAGGAGTTACAGAATGTGTCCCTTTGGGCCACGAGGCATTTCCCACATTGGCAGAATTAATTGACATTTCCCCTTCTTTTCCTTCCCAATCAGCCCCTACATTTTTTCTGAAGGTCATTTTAATCATATTCCTCACCAAAAAACCACACAAAAACCAAACCCAAGCAAGAAAAACGCCTGGGTTTTGTTTGACACCCAGACATTTGCACTGCCCTGGGCTGGGACTACCCAGCCAAGAATAAGCTGGGCCCTTGAATTATTGAAGCCCTTGTTGTCACTCAGTTAGATTTTCATGAAAGGTTTAGCAATGGACTGATCCACAGCCCCCCCTCACCTTGGTGGGAGGGATCCAGCACGAGAAAAGGAGGTGTTTAAGTCATTCATTTGGATCCTAATGTATCTTTTCACACAAGACAAGAGCAGTTCAGGTTTTTAAATTTGTTTTCTCCATTTCTAATTCAAACACATTTCGTTTAAAGAGAACATGAAAATATCTGTGCCAAAACAGTTCGGTTTTGAAGTCAAATTTACTTTCAGAATAAAGCATTAAATTCCCACTGTTCATGGGAAGCTGGAGGGAAACACCAAGTGTCCATATATAAATACCCAGTCACAGGTAACCTTTTCTTTATGTGCCAAAAGTAAATTGATTTAATGCAGCATTTTAATGGCAAAAGGCCACACAAAGATGTTGTTCTTATCAAGGAGAGGCTACACCTGCTTTGTACTGCACATTTCCCAAGTATTTATTACCATTTATTATCAGCCTGGTTTCCAGAGCACAAATTCCAGGGGTATTTCTGCCTGATTTCCTTTCCCAAAGTGTCCCAGAGCCTCTGGAATCAAATGCTCCATAACAGTAAAACAGAAAAGAGTAAAGAAAAAAGAAATTATTCAACTATTTTTCTGGAAATTGTAAGTGTAGTAGTTAAAGAATCCAGGGAACACAAGACCTTCGGGGAGTTGGAGTCCTGTGTTTAAGGAATTTGAAGAACAGGCAACACAGAGAGGAATTTTCATGTGGAAAGAAGCCAGAAAAGGCCTGAAATAAAAGGAGATCTCGTGGAGGAATGAGCCCAGAGTGCCTGTTCAGGTCAGTCCAATTGCCAGGGGTAAAACACACACCCCTCATGTTTTCCAGCCCTTCTTGTCAGCTGATGAGGAAGATTTTCTGAGGAGTATTTCACATTTTACTGGAAAGCCTTCAGTTGCCCAGAGATGGAATGGAAGGAGCTGTGGAGGGACCTCATGTCACACATTTACCTGGTATCTTCCATTTACAGGGTTATGAAGGAGGATCTCGGAGCCTTCTCATTTTCCCAACAGGTGGCCTTTCCTCAGCACCTCCTGGGAAAAAGCTCCACTGGGAATCTCTATCACCACTCCATCTGCTATTCCAAGAGGCTCTTCCCTCCCACCTCCCTCACCAGAACAACAAAACTTTTCGTGTGATTTGCAAGAACTTGGGTGGCAAAAGCGTCTTTTTAAGCTGACGAGCGCTGTGCTGATTTTCTCATGGAAAATTATAAACAAACAGGAAATAAAAGCAAACATTTAGGACTGAGCAGGGTGCTGAGGTGCCACAGCATGTGTCACATTTGGATTGTCTCTGATTTCCCACGTGCTGGGAAGTGCAGGTAAAGTCTGTGTTAGCCCACACAGGCTCAGCAGACACACTGAGGGGGAAATAAAAAAAGAAGGGGACACAACAAAATAAATCAGATAAAGCTGCTGTGCAACTCAACTACACAACGAAACTAAACCCTGAGCACGGCCTTCTGAACAAGGCTCTGATCACCGTGTGCACGCTCCAGCACCAGGAAAGGTGAATAATTCATCCTCATTTTCCAAGGCACAGTATGCATCACTCCACCTGGGGCGAGCACGGGGGATTTCACCGGGGACGACGACGAAGTGCCGCTCCCCAGCAGGAATCCGAAGCACTGCACTGTGCTCCCTGTGCCACAAACCAGCACTGCAGCCCACGGCGTGTCTCTGTGGCACCAACACGCCATCAATTTTTCAGTAAGCCCCTTAAATAATGGAATACGTGAACGGCGACAACAGTAATGAAAAATGAAATGTTTTGCACGCCAAAGGCTCCACAGTAACACGGTTAATATGTTGCTCCTGCAGTTAAAGAAGCTGTTTGTTATTTTGTTGGGTTTTTTTAATAGAAATCTTTGCCCAAAAAAGCCAACATGTTCTCCCCCCACCCAACCTGGAGAGCCCTTTGAAGTGGCTGCAGCTGTTTAGGAACAACCTGCTTCAAAACAGGGTTTCTTTTGTGGTTTTCAAATTAACCAAGACAAGAGGTTTGTGTGTTCCAGAACTGCTTGTACATCCACCCTAGGCTATCATTACACCTCCTCATTCCAGGGAGAGAGCAATCCTGCACGCCAGGAAAAGCTCTCCAGAAAAAATTCCTTTTCCAAGGGTTACTGAGACCCCGGCCTGCAATAAAAGCCCCAGTGGTAAAGTGTCCCTGAAGGAGGCAGCACTCACCGCTGCCCTGCAAGGCTCACACATCAAGTTCAGTCATCCCTGACCTCTTTTCTTCCAGAATAAAGAGACAACAATCCAAGGCTGTGTCGGTGGCACACCAGCAGTGAAGCACCTCCCGGGAAAAGTGATCCAAAGGGAATCCTGGGAACGAGGCTCCCACAGTAACGGGGGTCAGGGCAGGCGCCTGTCCTGGGGAAACAACTCCAGAGGGGACAGGAACAGCTCTGGGCTTTCCCTCTTCTCTGAACACCACCAGAACTAACTCTGAACCTGGGCAGCTTGGACCATTTCTTTCCTCAACAATAAATCCTTCATACACTTTCACCATGTCTTAGACAATACAAAATAAATCAATAAATAACCCAGTCTAAGCATTTCTTCGAAGCAGACAACTCCTCTCTCCTTGCCTTCTGGCCCCCTAAAATAAAATGAAGGCAAAGATAAGAACAGGCTTTTCAGCCTATCTCAACCTTAGGAAAATAACTTCTCACCTCACGCTCAAATAACAGGAGGAAAAAGCTGAAAACAAAGTTTTCAACATAAAACACTGCAAGGTTTTTGTTTCAAAGCACTTTTGATGAAAATAATCCATTACTGAGCTGTGAATTGACTCCAAATGCAAGGAATACTCTTTGGAATGCACTGTCTCACTAATTAAGTGATCTCACCAAGAAGCCTGGTTACCCAGTTAGAACTGAACCAGGATTCCTAAGACACACCTTGCTGGCTTCCTGACTTCCTGAATTTAAAACAGCACAAGAATTCCTTTCAGTGCATTTCACATTCAGATTCCTGCGGGTGCTGTTGCATTGCTGATGCAGATCATGCTCCCCAAATACAGCCTTTCAAGTATATTTGCTCTCCCATACAGTGTTTTTCACACATGAAGAAGCCACATCTCCACCCCATCAGCACTGAACCCCTCAGACACACCAAAGGGACCAGGAACTCTGCAGGTTGACACGGTTCAGAACAACACCAGTGTCAGAAAAACCTGGGCAAGACACACTTCCTTCTCAAAAATAATGCTGCTTATGCATGTTGTTCCCAATTCATAACTGTTGTTTCCCATCCTTTCTTACCCTGTCATTCAAAGCTCTGAGGACAAAGACATGTTGACTGTTTAATTGTTATTTACTCTTTGGACTCCATCACTCACAGAGTGCAAACTCCTTGACTGTGAAAACGACTCATTTCCAATGCAGTTGCTGCTTAAATGGGAGGGAAAATATGCAAGCAGAAAGTGTTAATTACAAGGGAAACTGGAGCATGTGTTAACCAGATACAACAATTCAGCTCGCAGCACTTTGACAAGGCAGAGCTCAGAAGTGAGAAACAACAATAGATTTCTGGTTTCTTTTCCTGATGCTGCAAGCTCAGGGTATTGGAATTAACAGCCCAATAAAATATTCAAACTGCACAGCTCTCAGGGTGTGAAACTCGCAGGCCAAACACTCATCTCCCGGTACGGCACCTGATTTTTTCAGACATAATATCCAATAATCTGCCACCGACTGTCGCTACGGATTGTGCTTCACGTGCTGTGCAGCACCACCAGAAATACCTGCTCTGTGCAAAAAGCAAGTGCCACAGGGCACCTGAATAATTGCACAGCCCTTGCTGGTCACCACGGCAGCTCGGGAAGTCACGGGGAGTGTGTTTGTTCGTTGCTGCAGCCAGGAATTCCAGAGGGTGATGTGGGACCCAAGCCACACCTGGAAATGTCCCCGGAGCCAACAGGGCTGAGGTTGATCATCAAACCCCCCAGCCCCGGAGAGCAAAGTGTCTCACTGCTCTGAGAGGTGCCTGTGCACAGCAAACAGCTCCATTCCCACTGCTGGGGGGCCCCACAGCACAAGTCACAGCAGCTCATTCCTTTCATGTCACCTCACCCCAATTTCCACTCACCCAGAAAATCCACCTGAGCGACTCTCGGGTTTGTTTGGTTAACATGCAGTGAGACACACTCAGGGAAGCTGCAATCTCACACCAACAGCTTCAGAACACCCAAATAACAGAAAAAGATCACCATTTCCAAACAAGCATCCTTGTTCTCCTATGAAGGTCAACCCCTGGAGAACACGTTTTAAAAATCCACAGTAATGTTTCATCCCTGAGACCGAAAAAAGAAAGGGATGCTCACACTCCCTGCCTCGAGTGTGCAATATCATCCCTTCCCCTGAGCTGTCTGACACTCCCCTGACCTCCTGAGGAGACACTTCAGTTCACAAGGCCACCTGAAAACTAACCAGGGAAAAAAAAAAGGAGAAAGAAAAGAGAGAAAAACTTTTCCTTTGTTCAGGAGATGGGAATCAGCTGACACAGAATTCAGAGCAGCACAAGAAGGATCCCAAGGAAAGCAGGAAGAACCTGGTCATTCTCTTGGATCAGCTTCTCTAGGCATATCTGATGTTTGGATTCCCCAGAAATCGGGGAAATCACTCCCTAAATGGTGCACATGTCCAGGATCCTGTCACACTACAGAAAGCAAACCTACTGTGCAACTGCTCAGATTGTCACTCATCACCCCCCAAAGATCACATCTGACCTTTGATGCACCCAACAACTTCCTTGGCCTGCTGTTGGTAACCAAACAGTGGGGAAAAACAACCACCAAAAAACCCCAAACCCACACAACTCAAGGCCAAGAGGGCTCCTCACACATCCCTGAGTTCCCCTCCCACCACTCTGCTCTCCTTGCCCCGGGTTTGAGGGAACAGGGATGACAGGATCCCAGTCCCTAAAGGCCTCTGCTGGTTTGAGGGGACAGGGATGACAGGATCCCAGTCCCTAAAGGCCTCTGCTGGTTTGAGGGAACAGGGATGACAGGATCCCAGTCCCTAAAGGCCTCTGCTGGTTTCAGGGTTGCTTTCCTGCTGTCACAGCCCTGCTGCAGCTGTTGGGAAAGCCCTTCCCTTGGGAGCAGGCAGCGAGTGCTGGGCAGCAAGCGAGGAGCATTATTAATTCACAATTATTTCGTAACTTACCCTGATATGCCAACCCTGCCCAAAGGCCTCCTGTCTTTTCATGCCAGTGATGGGATGCTGGGTATCAGCTGTGGGCAGAGCAGCTAAAACTGGATGACACACTGAAACACTGTCACTGTCAATCACCCTCTCTAACAGGGCAATTGGGCACAAAGTTAATTTTTATGTAACTTTAAAGAACAAATCTCTGTTGTAAACCACACCTGGTGGGAGCAGATCCTTAGAAACTGCCAATATTTACACACAGGAGTAAATCCCTTCCTTGGAGCATTTCTGTAGGATTATCAAAGAGAATATTACCCTGATAAAACATTTCTCCTGTATATAATACACAGATACACCTAACAGGAAAAAAAACCCAATCTTATGGAACTTACTAGGTAATTCCTCTCCTAAGCTCTAAAATCAGTGTGACTAAACCATCTGTGCTGCAAACAACTGTTTCCCTATTTAATTTCCAATTCACCTTTTAACTGCACAACCCTAATGGCTCCCAATTTTAACTCCAGGCACATTACAAGCAAAAAGACACTGTGGAATGTTTATCTCTTATCTGGATATTGTCATTTTACCGTCTCAAGCTTCTTAAAACAAGCTTTTGGCCAGGGAGGAAATCAGTCAGCATCAGACCTGGTGGGGAAACCCTGCACTTGCTCAATGTCTGTGGCTTTACATAGTTCCAGATGTTCAGAACATTAATAATGCACTAACTCAAAACCTCTTTTTGAAACTTTAGAATGTGCAAATTGCATTAAAACCTCTTTGCCCTCATTAATGGTATTGTTACAATCCCAGTCCTCTGGAAAATGTTTTTTGGCATTTGTTTAACTTTTGTGATATTGCCATTTACTCATTTTAACAGCCAGTGCTTGAATCTTAATGCTCTTAATAGGCCTGGCTAAACAGACTACCATCTTTTGGAAATTTATTGAAGCAATTTATTAAATAATTAAAAGTTGGTTTGTTTTATTCACGGCAGGAAAAAAAAAGGGTCACTTATTTATTTACA
The DNA here is from genome assembly GCA_036023395.1 of Myiotriccus ornatus. NCBI lineage: Eukaryota > Metazoa > Chordata > Aves > Passeriformes > Tyrannidae > Myiotriccus > Myiotriccus ornatus. The sequence continues at coordinate 2,616,509 of JAYRBT010000051.1, forward strand.
AACCTGTGTTTCAGGCAGATGTTCTGTTAAACTGCTCCAGGTTGATCCCTGTCCTCCAGCCCTGCCGGGCTGCCCTGGGGACACTGCGGGGACACACGGGGGGCTGTGGCACCAGCAGGGTCACCAGCACTGGCCTGCACTCCCCCCCAGCTCGGGGGGATCCCTGTCCCAGGGACACAGGGGTTCCACTGTCACCCAGTCCTGGCTGCTCCCACTGAACAGAACGTGATCAGCCCAGAGGAAAATGGGGTGAGGCTGCCAGAGCTCCCGCTCTGAACCAGCAGCTCCTGAAACACGAGTTACACGGACACTCCAACGGGAAACTCAGGGGTTAGTTTTGCAAGGGAGAAGAGCTACTCTATATCACTATAACCTTACCCCCAAATGCCAAGGAAAGCAGTCAATGCAGTGCAGCATTAATTAATTACAGCCTGATTGTGCCACCTTCCTAACTCACACAGCCTGTGGCAATGCCAGTTTATGATCACAAAACAGTCTGGGCAGGATGGAACCTTTCAATGTGATCCAGTTCAACCCCCCCTGCAACGAGCTGGGGTTCTCAAGCAAAGGATTCTTACCAGCTCACAAATTTTCCTGGTGAACCCAATCACTCAAACCCACTATTTAAAACATTTGGCTTCCAAGTTATGACTCCTCAATTAGCAGCTACAAATTAACCAGCAATAACCCCTTGGAGGGGCTGGAACAAACCACCCCCGCCAGCATTAACATCACTGCCCAAAGCTTATCTGGTATAACAAAAAAAAAAAAAAAGGCTCCTAAGAAAGGTCACTTAATTCATCATGATGGATTAGCACTAAATTTATAAGCATTAGCATTTTTCTCCTCGCTGGATGCCTTGACTTTGATATGACACATATTGAATGGATCATCTCAGATGCAGCACCAGGCAAGATATATCTTAATGCAGACAGGTTGGCAACATGAGCCCTAATGGGCCTTATCTTAATCTTGTTTAAAAGCATCTTAGATTTCTGGGTAATCTTTTCACCTTCTGATATTCTTTTTTATAGAGTGTTTTTGCTGGAGTTGCTACTGATTTGCACACAAATGCATTTTTGTTGCGTGGTATCACCGGTTTTCAGAGCCCTGAAAGTGCTTCAGGTTTGCAATTCAGTAACTGTTAAGATGAAGCTTATTTTTGGAAAAAAGTCAACGTGCCACAAGTCCAAAAATGACAATAAAAATGTGAATGTTGTTTGTAAATGATCCCTTTCCTGGCCCATGGCATCCCAGCTGCCCAGGACAAACACCTCTCAGAGGTGGGAAAGTACAGCTGATGTGTTGTCTTCCCACCCATGTATTTTCCTCCACTGCAGTATTAACTCCAGATATTTGCCATAGAGATATTTTAAACATCCCTCAGTTAAAAATATGTTAACTCAAATACCTGATTAAGATAAAGGGAAATTTCTCCACTGCTGCTTTTTTTTTTTGCATTCACATTGCATCCAGTAATTCCAAACTGAAATTCAATGTACATGCCTAACTAAATTCACACTCCATCAAGTCACCTGCATGGATACCACTCAAAATTCAGTGTTTCCTCACTTTCCAGACATATACTTTATTTTTCACTTATTCCAAGCTGAAACTTCAATTCATAAAACAAGTTGAGCCCTCAGAAAATCTGCTTAACAGTGAGGTCCGTGACCATGTGTATTAATCAGATCTCGACAGCCTTGAAAAATTCATTTCAAAGCTGCAGTTTTTTATGAAGAGGCAGCAATTTCCTGAGCAAACACCTGAAAAACAGTTTGGAAATGCAAATATTCTGTATGATGGAAGAAAAAATACCTTCTTTTCCCTGCACTAATATGCTTACATTAGTCTGTGTCCTCAACATATTAATCTCAGAGCTGCAGGCAACCCAATCCAGAATAAAAGCAGTAGAAAGAAAAAGGGCATTCATAGAAAAAGATTGGCAATGTGATTTTAAAATATCATCCCTCAATTGTCTGCAATTTATATTTATCAATACTTTGCCTGGGATGAGGGAAGTGTTCCCACAAAGAACAAACCACTCAGCCTGGTGGAGCTGGGTGACCTTTCAGGGAGACAGGAGGGCAGGGACGGGGGGGGGGGAAGGGTTCCAGAGCTGTCCAGCAATCCCTTTCCCCCTTTATTAAATGGCATTGCCAAGTCTCTCCAGGCTTGCAGTCCTCATTATTAACCTCACCCAAACTTTCAGGAGTATCTGGCAGGTGTGTGGGATCCGCTGCGAGCTCTGCCCAGCGGGACACCCTCCCAGGGGTAACACTGAGAACTGAGCGTGCCCCAGTTCCATCCTCAGACAAACTGCACGTGAGATTTCCTGTCAGATCGTTCCCTTGGTCTGTGAGGGTGTGGGTTTGTGAGCTGTTAAATAAGTGGACAGTCAGGAACCTGCTGTTTCCAGCGGCTTCCATTGCCTGGTCTGAGGTGGTCACCTAATGGTCGCTGTCAGGAACTGCACTGAAAGAGCTCGAGACACACACACAGTCAAGAAACGGCTCTCCCTTTGCAGCCCCACCAGCTACACAGGAAAACATCAAAGTTTTGTACAGAAGAATAAACAGGGTTTATTTCATTTTGTGAAATATTCTCTCTTTAGGAACTTTAGAAGTGAGGGAAAAGGTCTGAAACCTCTGTTTCCACTATACTGGGCATTTGTGATCATTTAGTAGGATTTTTTGAGTTTGGTGGTTTTGGTTTTTTTTGAGAGGCTTTTGTTCTGTGTGTTGAGATGATTTTTGTAAAATCAGAAATGATTATTTAAAATCTAAGAAGTCAGACCCTTGTAAGGCTTACAAGACAAATGAGTATGAATTACAGAATTACACTGCAGGTTTATATTCCTGCCCATAAATAACAGCAGGAGCTAATAGAGAAGAAAGCAGAAGTACTGGGAGGTACAGATTAACCATAATTAGATATCTGTTGTCAGTGAAATTAGATAGTACATAGTTTGAAATGAAGAAATTCGATTCCTTTCAGCCACTGCCAGTGAGCAATTCCCCTGGCTCCAGAAAAATGTACTCCAATCTCCAAGGCAGTGACACGGAACAAGAACCAAGAAACAAATGAACTGGATGGATCCTGCATTCCAACAGCACAGGAAGGACATGCAAAGGCATCCCTGCTCCTGAGTTACACACATGCAGTTCTCTCTCATGATGTGTGCTTACATGGAGGAGAATATTCATTTTTTTAAAATAAATAATTCCAAAACCTTTAAAGAAGCAACATAAGAAAAAATGCAGATCAGTCTGGCTTTTTTTTTTTTTTCTTTGTAAAACTAATCAAAACAATTGCAGTCATTACTAAGACACAGCCAACTGATGAAAACCGATTTGTTTGGATGCCAGGAAATACGACACCCAAGAAATAACAATGTAAATAACAAACATACTGCGATACATTTATTTTCATAACCATTCACGTGTGCTGATGCAGCAAGGAAGTTTCAAGAGGAAGAGGATGGCTTTCCTTACCTTGTAGGACGGCAGAAAGCAGAGAACCCCCTGGCCAACCGTCTGGCACACGGAGAGCAGCAGCGCCCCCACCTCGTCCTGGAAGTCGAAGGTCTCGGTGTGCTGGAAGGTGGCACAGAGCCTGCGGCCACTGGGGCCAGCGCCCACCGTGCCCACCCACACCTGCAACGGCACCAGCACAGGGGTAACGCTCCACAGGCTGCTCTGAGCGCCAGCAGAAAAGGTAAGTGTGAAGGAAAGATGGAGACAGTTCTGAGGGAATTCACTGCAGAGCTTCAGCACAGTGCAGGAACTGATGGGACGCTGTTCCCAGTATATACACCAGGTAACTTCTCAAGGCAGGTGCCTTGAAACCCAAGAGCACTCTGTTCTGGACATCTCTTTTAAATTACAGAACGTTTTTCTTTGCAAGGCATTGTTTCTTGTAGCATGGGCAGCACTGGAGCCCAGGAGAAGGAACTGAGCTTACCTGGGAGTTCCGAATGACATGATTCGCCTCCAGCTGGATGGAGAACTTCACACCGAGTTCTGAGGAAAAGGAATCCATGGGAGAGAGCGTTCCAGATGTCAGGACAATTGTTCTAACTTCAGTGAGGTCAGAAAAAGCCTAGGTGGGAGAAAAAAAACCCAGAAGGAATCTTGAAAAATCCATACAATCACTTTAAGCTCTGTATTTGCTATCCCTGCAGTGACTTCAGGCCTCCTCCCTCACACTCACTCACCACAGCAGGGTTCAAGCACCAAAAACTGAGCAGGTGGACAAGGGTCTTCTGCCTTGAACTCTTCTTGTGCCTGGGCCGTGCAAAGTAAGAGCCTGTGTCTGAATCCTCTTGCTGGTTTTCATTCACCCAAGTGTAAGTTTGCTGCAGAGCAACTCTGTAATCATCTGCAAACCTACACAGAGATATGGGAGTATCAGGAAGAACGGCCAGCAAGCCATCAAACTGTGAGCACTGAGCTCATAAAATTAAGCAGGTGCTGTTAAGATGCATTTATAACTCAATTATAAATAATTTCTGAAGACAGTGAAGCCTTACAATAATTACTAATTTTTAAATAAGGGTCAAATCAGTAATTTTCATTAACTGCTGGCATTAGTAGTCAAGATATAAAGAAGGTCAAATGAGAAATGCTCCACAGCAAAACAAAGCCCGTACGTATTTCACTTGGCAACACATCTAGAAAACCGACACCTAACCTTCAGATAAATTTCTTCCATGTTTAGTTGATGAAATAAACCCCCAATCTGGGTTTATTCTGCCACCTCAGTAGGTTTTCCAAAGGTTGCCCAAACGCTGGCTCTGCTCAGAAGCCAGACATGGAAATGGAGGTGCTCCCAGCTGCAGGAGGGAGGCTGGCACAGCAGCCCAACCACAGGGCAGCCAGAGCTCAGGCTCTGCACTTGCACTGACCTGCTGTTCTCCTTGAAGAGGCACAGGAGCACCATGAAGAGCCCTTTGAGCACTATCTGCGTGGCAGGGCTCACAACTGGCACCTCAACAAGTTCTTCCCTGCCGTGCACAGACACCGCCTCTTCTTTTTCCAGCACGGCAAGGAGATGTTTCTGTAAGAGGCAAATTCCACACTGACAACATTCTAAATGCCCTCTCAAAGTTACAAGATAGCAGACTGTCAGCTTTAAAAGTTCACCTAAGGTACCTGGAAAGCCAGAGAGGAAAGGAACAATGCCTTTCATTTTTAACAGTGCTTCTAATGTATCTGGCTTACAGAGAAAGCAGGGATTAACTTGAAAATAGGGTACAAACATTTCAACAGTCAATAAAAGTGAAGCTGGATACAACAGCACAACTATCACTGGCTCAGTGGTTCAATTGAAATGATTGTATGTGATCAATTATACCCTTTAAAACATCGATTCTGCACAAACTCCGGGAGCTCGAGTGGATTACTCCTGGTTTTCATCAGCAATCGCCTTCAGACAACTTTTCAGCACTAAATTAAGAGATCTTTTTGCATTTAACTTACGCACATCTCAAGATGTTTAACAAAACCACTATTTTGTACTTTGGTGCTCATTGATATGGCACAAAACGTTACCTGCAAAATGGGAAAAGTAATACCAGTTATTCCCATTTGGTGCAGAAAGGTGAGCATTTCTTTTCCACTCCACACCTTACAGGCACTCTCAAACCCTCTCTCTACCAGCTGACCAGAGCTCTCCTGCAGCCAGCTGCAAAAGAGGAAAGCCAGAAATAACTTCAGCATTCATTTGAGACACGTTCTGCAAGCACAAACCAAACCTCAGGAATTGCACCAGACTCCTGTGATGATGACAATTGGTTTTTTTACTCCATCCAAGGAGGGAGATTCTGCTTTGCCTGTTTTTCACTGTTGAACCAAATTCTATAGAACTGCTCACTGAAGTGACGAGAACATTTCTCCCTACATGTTTGTACTTTGTCATCATATAATACCTTTATTATAAATAAAAAGGATTAAAATACCATTTCCTGGTGATATGTCAGGCTCATTTAAGAAGTATTTCTGCTGTGCTTTTATAACCACTCATCATTACTCTGATGAACATTAATTTAGCAGCCCTATTAACTGCAGGCTTTCCTAGTAAGAGCAAATCTTGAGGCATGAAATGAGAGCTTTTAGTACTTACACACAGAAGGGGAAGTGGGGCAATAAAAAGTGCATATTTCAACCAACCCACAAGTATTGGTAACTGCTGCAGTTTGAAGATTTGCAGGGATTGGTAACTGCTGTAATCAAGACTAAGCAGAACTATAATTGCATGTATGATGTAAAATGTGATAGGACTTGCTAAAAGCATGATTTAAACATGCAGGTCATCTCATCTGTGGCCAAAATCCTTCTCCCTGTCCTCCATCAGCCCTGCAGGATGACAAGGCCTCGCCTCTGTCTAGAGAAGCAGCAGGTCCCTCCCTGGCGGGAAATGCCAGCACTGTCGGTTCCATCAGCTCTGAGGAGGCATCACAAGGACAGCTGTCACTGCTGCAACAGTTCAAAACATCCACCTGCAAAAGCACTTCATCATTATCAACTAAAGCAGCGAGGCTTAGTGACTGCTTCAGACCCAGATCCCCTGCCCTGTCACTGCAATTACCTGATCCACGGGACAATTAAAATAAAACTTGCCTTTTGCCGGGTTAAATGTAAACAAAACCCCCCAAAATGCTGTCATAACGATCACTTCTTGGGCTGTAATTTGCTTTATTTTATTAAGGAACGGGGATCACAAACACAGGGCCCCATTTCCTCAAATGTAACATCCAAAAGACCTGGAGCCAAAGCTGGGAAAAGGCCACCACGACAGAAATGAAAGATTTGTCATGGATAAAAGACTTCAGGAAATGTAAAACTTCTGCTTCCTCGTCATGAACTTCAAACACCATCACGTACTTTTCAAATGGTTTTGCTGTAAATGCAAATACAAACTTAACACAACGGCCTTCCTGATGGCAAAATACCACCAAAAAAACCCTCCCAAATTCTCCAGTAAATTCCATCTAACATGAAGGCACTTACTTGAAATACCTGTTAAACTGTTTTTAGAGCAAAGCAGGAAGCACAAATAAAATCAGCTTTATCCCCAGAAGGACATCTACGGTTTTGGAGTGAAAATTGGTGTATGCACTATTTCCAGGAAAAGACTGAATGGATGTTACAAACACACCTCCCATTCCAGCAAGTGTATTTGCTGCTTCCCTCACCACCAGAAAATCCCACTGTTGACACAGCATATTCCATTGAACCAAGTCATTTGTCCTGGTAAATGTGCATCTCATCAGCACAGTCTGCCAGCTCCACTGCTATATCCTCAAATGCCTCCCAAAGGTCACTCCAGCACCCCTGTGGCTCCAAGCCCATGTTTAAGTGCTTTCTGGAATGAGGGCCCAGGCTCTTTATAAGCAAAATAAGATTTTTCCTCATTCCCCATGCATTTGGCAAAGCCATGTCACAATGCAGCAGCATTTTACCCATTACTGGCTATTTACACCCAGGTCTCTGCTTTCCAACAACTGCTCTTCATGCTCTTGGCAGATTTGCCAAGACAATCAACCTTCGTTTTCCTGATAAGGTTGAAAAGCTCGAGGCAATCAAACCTCCAGCCAGGCTGCTCTTATCTTCCACTAAAATTTAACATTTGAAATAGCCAAGGTAGGAGAATGAGCTTCTGCACAACAGAAAAAGTCACTTGTCTCTGCCACACATCAACATCAACTCTCAGAAGCAAGACAGGATGGGAAAAGGGTGAACTCCTTGTGCTGTGCTGCAAAGTGCAGCAGAGTGATGATCTGACAGGCACTGAATCACAATTCAATTAACTACACAGCCACTTTTTTCTGCTTTGTTGCTCAAGTTGATTCTTCCACTTCACCCAAAAGACTTCGCCCTTGACCCCCTCTTTCTTCCCAGGCTTCTGTCCCTTTGCTTTGGCCCGTCCCATCACATAATTTTCCACTCATGTTCATGCCTTCCCCTTCCAAGAAACTGTTTCACAGGGAAAACCAAGGGCATAACTGATAAATTCACTTTCAACCATGAAGAACTCAACAGATTCCAATCCGATCTCAAGAACAGATTCCAACCCGCTCCAAACACGTTCTGTCCGAGGATCATTTTGAAAGCATTTTATAAATGTGAACCAATTAATGCCTTGACAAAATAATGCTGCTGTTTGTCAAATAAGCAAACAGAAGCATGTGAAACATAAAAATTTACCCTATGCAAAATATTCATCCTGAACCAGGAGCCCACGAAAGCCCCATAAAGATCAGCCCATCGTTCAAGAGCAGAACACACTTTTCAAACCAGAATTTCAGTGCTCCCATTTGAGCAAGACTGAAGTTTTTTTAACAGATCAACACCCTCTGGATTCCTAAAGCAACCACAAATCAGATGACTGCAGAGGTTGGAGAACACACTGCAAAAGGAATCTAAATGTCATTTTAAAAACTCTGAGTTGCTGCAAAGGCGTTGAAGAGGCCCCTTACTTTATGAGAGAGCAGCACACAGCTCTCAGGGGCCCGTGGTCGCTCTGCCTGATGTTGTTGGTGACCATGAAGTCCAGCTCCTCCCGGGCAGCCCTGAGCTGCCTCTCGGTGACCCCAAAGCTCACGGACTCCCGGGCACAGTCCTCGATGTTGTGGCCCTCGTCCAAAATCACCACCTGGCCCTTCAGGTTGATGTCCATCTGAAAAAGAAAATCACTGCCTGCTAAAACAGGGAAAGACAAAAAGAGGGAGAAACAGCAATTAACAGGGTTAAAAACGCACATTCTGCATCATGGTGCAACAAAGTTCTCAGGTTTTGATCCAATTTCCACAACCAAGGGGAAAAAAACACCCCAGGAGTTATTTTATTGATAATATTTTGGACATAAACAGTATCTCAGCTGACCATCACCACTGAACATTATGTTTCTAATTTCTTCTTAACCTCAGTCATTGCAATCTTTGTCACAAACACACTTACACTCTCCCTTATCTGCGGGTCCAGGAGATAATTGTAGGGACAAAACACGATGTCTGCTCCCACCATGAGCTCCCTGGCTGCAAAATAAGCACAGGCACGAAGCTTCCTGCCCAGGCTCACCAGGTCCTCGATGTCCCAGGCCCGGTGCAGCCCATGTGCAGCCTGCAGGGCATGGTGCTCACTGAGCTTGTGGACACCGTGGTAGTAAGCACAGGACCTGCCCTGAAAGCAAAGAAGGGCAGACAGGGGGTATGAGAATCATGAAACCCAAGCAAGCTCAAACCCCCCAAGCTGTCACGTGCATCTGACTATTTCTGGGAACGTTTCTAGCAGCTACTTTCTATGTCAGACAAGAATGAAAAGCATATCATGTCAGGCAAATCCATGCTCCTAAAATGGTCATCAGCAAAGGGCACTTTTCTTCTTCATCTATAAACCCAAAGACAATTTAAGTCTTACTAAAACATTAACCTGTCATAAATACTAGTCCTAGCACCGTAAGTTTTTCAGTATTGCTGAAGTGTATCTCCATTTTCTAATGATTAATATTTAAACCAAATTACCAGCAGGCATTTCACCACCATAGTAGAAACTATTCCTCATCCAGCTGTTTGCCTCCCTTAAATCCAGCTGTGTTTAATGAATGCTCATTTTCTGACACTCAATCACTCACATTTTTTCCTTCCAGCAGTTCGACACACATTTCATTCCTGTTGCTCCCACTGTTGGATACCACTGGGTGAATGCAGGTGTAATCCCTGCTGGACAGGATGCTCATGGGGACAGAGGAATAGGCTGTTCTCTTCAGCTCCCTGGTGATCTGGGCTATCTGCTTGTGAGTCCGTGTTCCAAAAAATATCTTGGGAACAGACAAGCCATCTCCATCTTCCTTCTTCTTTGTGTGACTGGGATCCTTACTGGGTGCTTTTCCAGAGGAGCAGAAACACTCAGTGCAAGGGCCAGAAGACTGCAAACCAAGATTTAAATCAAAAAAATTAGCAAAATGCCACTGGGAGATGAATGTGCTAAATCTGTTCATGGGCTGCTTCGGAAATGCCCTCTGGGATGGCTAAATAGTTCAATCACCAGGCTGGCCTATCAAGCTGCAAAAATTAAAGTGTTAAAGCACCTTCGCACCTGAAAATCTTAAAAAAAAACCCTTCTAGCCATCACAACTTTATCATAACCCAATCACAAAGAATTAGTAATCCAGGGGAATATTTACACACGTGAATAACACAAATAAACTCACGTTTAAACTTCGGCCAAGGACACTCCTGTGACAGAACAAGAGTCCTGCACCTTCCACGAAGGAAAGCTGGGATCAGACACCCAAATTAAAACTCTGAGAACATTTTTCCTCAAAGCAAGCAGCAGAAATCTAGACAGTTCGGGGCGATCTGTTTGCAGATAAAACAGACTGTGTCACACACTCTCCATCAGAAACATGTTTGCTGGGCCATTATGCCACAGTAAAGAGGAGAATAAAGAAACACCGGGAATAATTCTAAACAGAACCTAATCCTGTTAATCTATTTTTTTTCCCTTCCTGAGAAGCACGACCTTTCATAACATGAAATACTGGGACAACCGACGGGAAGTTGCAATAATTGACTTGAAAAGACACTCGGAAAACGAGGAACTCCTGAGTAACACAAAAAGGAGCTGCTGCAGTGTCACAGAGTTGGTATCTGGTTTAGTGCAGTCCCAGCGTGTGGCTGCCTGCTCAGACACCCCTCCCTCCCCTCTGGATCGTGCCAGAGGTGACCCACTCCCAGCAAAGCAGGCCCTGCCGGGGGTTCCAGCCCCGCTCTGGGCTCGGGCTGCCTCGGAGCCTCCAGGCCGAGCAGAAGAAGGTCGTGTTACCCTCAGTCCCCTCAGCCTCATCCACCATTACATATTCCAGCACGGGAGGGAAGGTATGGAAATGGAAGCCCTGGAGCTGCCACTCACGGGGATAAAAGGTGCACTGATGTGCCAAGGAAACAGGCCCTCAAAGCAGCTCCAGTTACAGCCGTGCTGCAATTGTTACATTCCCCTCTCAGGTTGCCAGGAACAGCAGGTTTCATTACCCTGTGCTGCCACATTAAATAGCCAGTTCCAAATATCCTGCCTTCTATATTGAATAATTACTTCTTCACTGAAAGGATAAAAAGAGGAGTTATGAATGGGGCTCTTGTCAGCAGCCAAGCAGGAAACAGCTGACATGTGGTATATGTTACACGTGTGCTCTGTGTGCTCACACACCAACCCGCAGCGCAAATGGGACCCTGAGATAATAAAAACCACATCAGCACGCTCACAATTAACAGGACCAAAGCACTTACTGTGCAGGGCCTTCACCAACAGGTTTATCTGTTAATTTTTATTCAGGTCAGATGGTGGGTTTGGAGGGAAAAAGAACACACAGAACACCACGAGGATGCTTTACCTCTAATACTTGCCTGCCATAGCTAAGCCTCACGTTCAGTTTGCCAGATAAAAACATCAGGACCAATCAGGCAGCTGCAACTTTGCAAAAGTTCTTAGAACAACAGGAAAATGCAGTTCAAATTAATATATGTACAAACAGGAACAGAAGGCTTTCCTGGGATGGGCTTGAAACACCAGATACATTTCTTTTTTATGAAAAGAATTAAATGTGTTCTCATGGGTAAGGCTTATAAATTAGAGTATTTTACAGGTGGCCTTAAAAGGCTGGCTTAAAAGGTTTGTAGTTGGTGTAACACTGGCATTAGGAAGCACTTTAGCCATCATTCCAGTACTAAAATGTTACCTTTAACTTTGAAAAAAGTTTTATGCAAAGAAAACCCTGCACAGTGTTAAGAAAGTTGTAAACTGAGGCTGATTTTATAGTAACTAGGAAGAGTATAAAACTGCCTGCAGTAGTCAGAGCAACTCTGAAAGCCACAGGCACCATTAGCCACACACACATTAATAAATAAAACCTCTTTAGAAGGTTCTTCGTAATGAAGAGAAACTTTGGGAAAGTGGTTAAAACACAGTTTAAAAGCTGAGTTCGTGTTCTTTGCACATTTCTCAAGCGTGTCAATTTGCACTCGAATTCTTAAAATACACCTTAAAAATTTTATAAAAGACAAACTATTTTAATTCTGCATTTCTATAAAAAGAATTTGCTGTGGGTATCACACAGCCAAGCCTAACGTGGTGTTCTCTCCCATTCCTGCAGCCAGAGGAAGGGGAACTCTCCAGCTGAACAAAGTAACCCCAGCTTGGCATTTTCCTTGGCAGTGTTGCCTCAAAATACAAATTTTTACACTCATGCCACAGAGACACTGATTGAGCCTTAATAAAATTAGAAAATGTTTCAATTTACCCATGAAATAATTAAGGGGGAAGCTGATTAGAAATAATTCATATTAAGACAAGAGAACTGTATTTTGTAACACCCTCTGGCTTCAGGGCTAAACCTGGTTGGAATCTGAAACAGAGAGTTTCATTTGGAAGAGAGGAAAAGAAAGATTCTCCTCTACTTTCTGCAGTGGTTAATCAGAAACACCCTGTAACAGATCTGTCAGAGATCAGATACCAGACTATATGGACCTTAGGCTAATGCAGCTTGTTTTTACTGCTGTCAGGGGGAGATAAACCAGCCTATCACATCAATATTTATATGGGCAGAACGTGGAAGTCCGATTAAAAAGGGAATAATCAAGTCCCCCGACCTGTCCTGCGTGTAAAATAGAGCTAAACAAACACTGGGGCTGTGATCTCTGAAACACAAAGAGGTAAGAGGAGTTCCTCCTATCTCCATCTCCATTTCCCAGTTACAAAGCCATCTGAATGATGGAGCGGTGAATGCCCCTTGTGTGAAATATCACACAAGCACGATCTGGGGAGATAGCAGCAATGACATTACCAGGGCTTTTCAGCTCTGCTTTGGAAGCTCTCAAAGCCCAGCATTCTGCTGCTGCTGCAGCCTCTGGAGCCAAGCACACAAAGCAGCTGTTTATGCTCCCCCAGTCACCAGCAGGTGAACCCGGTTCAATATTTATCACAGGCTTTCACAGATCACTGCTAACCGAGCAAACGTTTTAATTAAGCTGGAACTCGCTTCAAAGGGCTCATTCACAACGTCAATCAGCAGAAAAGGGATCAGATACGGTGTCAGGTGAGAGCCTGTAATACAAATCCACAACTTTCTTCAGCCCATCGTGGTAAATTAGCCCGTTCTGGAGTGCAGACCCTGATTGTACCAGGCTGCCAGTCCCCTGGAATGTGTAACAGAAGTCACCCAAGCCCCATTGTGAAGGTTGTAAGCAATATGTTAAACTGCAATGGGCTAGCACATTAAGACAGATTCTTTTCACAGCTGTTTTTTGATACCCCAAGTGTTTGTTACACTACTCTCCATTTACTGTTTACTTTCTTTACCTGCTGGAAATGGGGGTTCCTCGGCCCAGCTGCCCCAGTTTCTCAGGCCATTCTGGGACACAAGGAATCAAGAGAGCACCAGCAGGGTATCATTTCCCACTTAAACTCACAGCAGAACCGCCCTGTCCTGCAAGAATTAATAGCAGGAGGGCAGAGATGGATTCCCAGGCAGCTCAGAACAGGCTTGGATTCTCACCCCCAGGATCCACAGGTGTTCTGATGGAGCAACACTGGGCAGCACCTCTGATCCTCTTACAGCAACCCACCCATCTCTCCTTTGGACACAAACAGGACTCGACAAGGAATTAAATTTGCTTGAAGCAGAGGATTAACTACAGTAAAACACAGGGTCGCCTCAGTGATGCAGAAAATACTGTTATTACATTATTGTACCATCCCAAACACGTAGTGCATTATGGTAAGTGCTGAACATCCCCTGCATTGACTTTACTTCATGAGCTACACCAGAAAAGCATTTCTATACCCAACAGCCCATGCTGTGTGCTCTTCATGTGTTAAAACTCCACATATTTATCATCCGTAGTTCTGAGGCACAACTGAGGCCTCACCTTCTGCAACTCTTTCTTGATACCAGACAAATTCTCAGCGTGCTAAAGGCAAACTGATCACAGCAAAACAACACCTGATTCTTCCGCTCTTAAAAAGAAGCTTGAACAGAAATAAAAACCTTCATTTCTTTTTGGGTTACTTCTTTCTGAAGATGCAGCAAACACTACAACGTTTGAATAGTCTATACCGTATATACTGTCTATCTGCAAAATCAGCCTCATGGAGGGCACATTACAACACACACAGGTGCAGTTCAGCTATTAAAACAAAGAGGTTTTTTAGTATTTTCCTAAGTCTTTTCTTACTTCACAATCAGCTGACCTATACTAAAAGTTTTCAATTTTCTTCACCACAAGAAATTTCCACGAGTTTTAACTTGAGTTTTCCACGTACCCACACCAAAGCACCAAAGGAAATTTTACAACCAAGGAAGGCAGAAAGGCCTTTTTATTTGAGAATCAACAGCACACTCTGCTGGCCTTTGGATTGCAGACTGTCAGCTGAGGCTCAGTGGCACACGAAGCATTCCGAATCCTACTCAGAAATCCTCAGAGCTTTCCAAAACCAACAAAACCCACCTCCCATCAAATGACCTGCAACACAGATTCACTTTTGTTAAGAAAATATTTAGCTCCCAGTGTCTTAAAAGTAACACTATAGCTTTTGGCTTCCTTTGTGTTTACAAAGGCATGGAATACTGGAAACCTGTTGCGGGTTGCACTGATTAGAACAGCAGCTCATTTAGGACTTACAAAGAGCTGTTGGAAGAATTGAAATGTGTGTGGAAACCAAACTTAATTCCAAGGTTGCACAATATCTACAAACCCTGATTTCAGCTGATTTCCCTGGGCCCAGTTTCCAGTTCTTCCACAATGTCATCAATCTACTAAAGGTTGGAATATAAAATATGGATTTAAACCTGCTGTACTGAGAGTTTACAGGCTGAGTTGCTGGGCCATATCTTGTGAGAGCCATTAAATATTGTTTTTAATTGCTCTTGAACTACCACTCCTGCTGTGAAAGGTATTGTCGCATCACTTACTGTCTGGGGAGAACAAGTAGCAGTTTTCACACTTTTTTCAGAGTGAACAGTGAGCTCTCCGTTTTTCCTCTGATGATAAACTTCTAAAGCATCGACCAACTGGACTCCTCTGGCCAAACAGTGGCGTTTTCTGACCTGCTGGGGACAAAAACAGTGTACAAATGCTCTGGGCAGGAGGACGTGTTCCCTCTGCAGGGCTTTGCTTCAGCTCTTTTCCACTGAGGCTGTTTTAGTAACACTGTGCACCGTTAATGTTTGATAGCAGCTTAACCAATTTTAGCCACAAAAAGTCTCCAGGGAAAGCTCTGAAGATTTAATTACAAAATATCTGTAATTATTGCTGAGCTTTTCTGCTTTATTTTCTCACAGTCACAAAACTGAGACATTATAGTGCTATATAGATATAAGCAGAAAACTTTCTCAACAAAATCAAAACAACCAAATTCAAGCCA
>JAYRBT010000051.1:2632027-2648132 GCA_036023395.1 Myiotriccus ornatus
AACTGAGACATTATAGTGCTATATAGATATAAGCAGAAAACTTTCTCAACAAAATCAAAACAACCAAATTCAAGCCAGAACTCTGTATTATTTGAATTTCTAACACCCATTTCCAAGAGCACTTTCAACTCTAGAACCTCATACTTCGGCTTAGTATCACAGATCAGCTGGGGATAAACATATTTTGGGGATATTGCTTGTTCAAATAGGCAGGGCATGGTTTAGGACAGGCTATTATGAACATTTAAATGCAACAATGGACTCTTTTCTAATGAGTAACAATAAAAATTAACAGAAACCCGTCAATCTGAACTGTGACATGACTCAATTATTGTCCACACCTTCTAACACTGACTGGTATTTGACAACTTGGTTTAGCTGCACCTGGATTATTTTACAGCCAATAAACTTTGTTCACCTGCTGCTCTGTTTCCAAAGGACGGATCCTTTTCCTGTCCACTTGAAAATCATCACTCTCACTGTCACGCAGAGATAACTTCTTTTTGTTAGCCAATTTCGAAGCTAGGGTTTCATTTTCCTTACATTCTGTAACTCATCAAAGAAAAGAGAAATGCATTAAGTAAGGGCAGCAATTTAAAAATGGATTTTACTATAAATACACGTGATGTGGGTAACTGTATTGGACATTGCCAGACCCATTAATCACCACACAGATTTCATGCAGGGCAGAATTCTGTAGTACACTATTATGATGGCAAAAAAACACACCCCTGACTTGAAAGCAAAAGACAACTCTCAGAACAAATTTTTAGCTGGGTGTGGATGAAGTTACCTGTGTTTGTCAGGGGGCTTCCAGGTTTCGTGGAAGTCGCTGTTTCACAGTCGTTAGAAGGACGAGAAGGCCCAGGACTGCCCCTCGCTGCAGCCTCGCGGCTCCTGGGCTGGCAGTGACACGTGCAGGGGCAGGGCGGGGCCGGCTCTGCCTTCCCATCCTGCTCCCGGGAGCGGCTCAGCTCGCGTCTCTCTGAGGGACACACGCATTTGGCTGTCACTGAACCCACGCAGGGTTTCACAGGACAACCACACCGGCAGAACAGCCACGGGGGAAGCTCAGGCAGCAGCTGTAAACCCGGGGTCTCTACAGAGCTGAGCGAGTTCCCACCACCCCCCCAGGAACTGCAGTGCAAAGAGCTGCAACCCCCTGAGAAATGAAACCACCTCTCTCCTTCGATGCCACGCACACAACTGCAACCCACGAGGATCTCCCTCCAAAGTTCCAACAGCCAAACAATTCCCTTATGAGATCCAAATCCAGCTCAGCTCTACTGGCCACCACTGCTCTGTGCTGCCAGTGAGTGTGTGATGGTGCACAAACACCTGACATCCAAGGCTGATAAACTAAATTAAAGGCTGATCAACAGCAGCAATTCACTATTTTGGTAACAAAAACTGTGCAAGCAGCCACTAAGACAACTCACCATGCAGAGACTGCTGCCATGATAATGCAGAGCAAAGTAATGCCAAGCTTTTCCCACTGCCTGTAGGGCTCTCCAGCAAACAGTGCTGCCTGGTGTTTAAACCTTTCACAATCTTCAAGGAGAACAACAAGGGCAAAACCAGAATTAAGAGATAGCAAAGCAGATGTCTTTAGCTCACCTTAGAAATGGCTTCTAAAAACAGGTCAGGACACCTGCTGTCCTATGACAAGTAGAAAACCAACCCCCACAATCACCTTTAATAATAACAACCAAACCATTCGTGCCACAGAGAAAAAAAAAATTAAAAATGGTTAAAACTCCGTAAAAATGTTTAAATTTAAGTGCAACAATTCATTTTTATGTATTTTGTATATATATTACACAACACACAACTTGGTTCTTAGCACAAATGCTCACAAATCCAAAATGCCCCTCAGCATTCCCCAGGCACGCTCCAGATATTGCACAGCACACTTGTTACAACTGAAATTCTCAACACGCTGGAGGCTCTGAATTTAAATACATCCTTTTTCTGCGTGCTGATAGAGAAACTGGAGTTCCAAAGAGGGGGAAACACTCTTGGTTCAGGAGATGTCAGTGTAAGCTGTACTCACAGCATTCATCATAGCCAGCTGGGAGGGGTAAGCCTTGCAGGGGAAGAGGATCTTCACCCCCCCAATGGTGTATTCTGCCCCCTCAGAAGACATTGCCAGTTCTTCCTCCCCTTTACTTCAGGTTCAGAACTGCAATTAAAAAATAAAATACTATTAGCAAGTCAACAGTAGCAACCAGATAAAGCCTGAAACAACGTATAACAACAAGTAAGAACGTGGAGAAGCAGTTAATCTGGTAATAATTCAGGACAACAACAGAACTGAAACGCAGGACTTGGTCCTCATTACAAACAAGAGCAACTTGCCACCAGCTAATGAGTAACATCAGCAATTTAAATAAACCCACGATGGACTGCACACACCAGTTCAGATTCCATCAGCCAGGCTGGAGATCGCTGGGATAAAAACTCAAAGCCACAGGGGAAAAGCATTTTAGGATTTTTAGTTACTAAATATCAGCCAGCCTTTCAGTTGTGCAGCTCCATCAGCCTGAACTCCAAGACACTGCAAACTCCAAAGACACAGTTGCCAACAGTAGCTTGTACCACCCCTCTTACAACAAGGAGAATAAAACTGGACACTGACTTTAAAAATGTTTAAAAACGAACACTTTTCTTCCACAAATAACACAATAATTACTCGGGGGGAAATGGGGTGTCAGTCACTTTACTATTCCGTGATTATTACCTTGAATATCTCTGGATAATAAAAGACAATTTCCCTATCGTGCTAAAAAGTTGAAATTACTGAACTAAAAATACTGAAGAGGCACAGAAGGCTTCAAAAGAGACCATATTTATTTAAACAACACAGGGTGGTTTTTTTTTTCTTACAGGTTTTCAGCCTTGACCAACAGAGTGGCAGATTCCAGGCGATAAATCAACTCACTAACCTGTGTCCTCATCTGACTTTTAATTAAATACACGTATCCAGAAAACACCAATATACGGCACGATTCAGCTTCACCATCGAGTTTCTCCACGGGGAAAACGCAATCCTAAGAAAAGGACATTGCTAACATGAGTTTGCATCCCAGGCAGGGCGGATGGAAGGACTCCCCCCCCCCCCACGAAAAGGCTTTTCCCCACAGATTCGGGAGGGGGGGGGGGCTCCGTAAAGAAGGATAACTCCGAGTGGTTTGCCCGCGAGGCGGCGGGAGGGTCGGGGACACCGCAGAGGCCCCTCCGCGGAGCGCCGGTTCGGCCGGCGGGGCCGCCCCTGAGCGAACCTCACCGCCAGCTCGGCCGCGGTGGGAAGGACGCTCCCGAGGAAGTGGTGCCGCTTCCAGCCACCCGCAGAGCGGCCCCCGGGCGCTGTTTGACCCCCGGCCGGGCCCGGCCCCGGCCCCGCTCCCCTCACGATCCCCCTCAGCGCTCCCGGAGCCCCCTCAGCGCGCTCCGTCCTTCCCGCCTGCGCCCCAGCCAATCAGCTGGCAGGAACGCGCCGCCAATGGGCGAGCCGCACACTGCGCCCTCCCGCCTTCCCCCCCCCCGAGCGCCGGGAGCCAATCGCTGCGCGCCTTGTTGGCTTCCGGGTTGCGCGCGTTGCTAAGCAACGGCGAGTTTAGCGGGGGGACATTATTGGAAACTAATAATAATGTATTTTATTGCTTACATTGTATTATATTACATTTTATTATATATAACTATATCTTTTACATTATCTTCTATTGTGTAATTATTGCTCTTGTTGTATTATTGGCCATTGTTATTGCCCACTATTATTAGCATCAGGTTTTATTACTATTGGGTATTATTACCATTATTGTTATTATCCTTGTTACCATTATTATTGTTATTATTATCATCCTTGTTTTAAGGGCAGTGCACAGAAAACACCCTGGAAATACACTTGGAAATAGGGAAAGAAAATAATGTATGGGAATAAAAAACAAATAGTTTTTGTAGAGTCAATGTTTTTTCAACACTGCCCCACACACAGAAGCCCCAAATCTTTTTGGTTTTGGGAGCTGTCAGGGTGTCCTGGGGTGGGGTTCCCTCAGGTGGAATTTGGGATGAGTCTGGAAAACTGAAAAACTGGAAAACTGAACACCAGTACAGGCAACTCCCTTCGAAATTCAGTCATACTGTGGGTTTTTTTATTTAAATACCACTACAGCATATAAAAATTACACTTGGAACTGAGGGGAAAGAAATACATACATTTGGATTATTTACATCATTTACAGTAAATGACAAAAATGCCCTCGCTGGGCTCAGGCCTTGTGTGGAAAAGAACAAGCAGTCCACGGTGGGGCACAGAGGGTTTGGCTCTCTGAGCTGCCTGGAACTGCTCTGGCCATTCCTCTCTGTTCCTCTGCACACTCACCCTCAACCCCATCCCGGGGACAGCTGAAGAAACCTCGTTCCTTCAAGCCCTTCCCATCACTCTTAAGTTAAAAAGTACCAGATCGTCTGAGCTGCGTGAAGAATACCCATTCTGTAAAAAGCACGTTTATTCAACTCATTTTTTACTGTTAATCCTGTTTTGTTTTTTTTTTTAAAGCAACTTTTAGAGCCGTTTCAAACTCCCAGCGGGGGCTGGTTGGTGTTTAAACGAAGCTCCCGATCCCACAAACTGAAACTCTGACCAGTGGCTCGACACACAGACAAAACAAAAAGAGTTAAAACACCTTATTAGCCCTCAGGGTGATGGTGCAAGTTACTGGCACAGCTTTTTCCAGGTTATTTCTCGGAGTACTTTGTTCCACCTCGCTCTGCAAGGCTCTGGGACAGCAGCTCCTTTAACTCATTGGAATCTCCAGGTTTTCTTACCCCTCATTAAGTACTCCCTTTGCAGTGCCCTAAACCCTTCCAGCTGTGCTGCTGGATCACCTCAGGAACGGAGCAAGCCTGAAGGTCACGCTCAGTTCCACTGGGAATTACTTCCTGAGCCTGAAGTTTTCACTGGAAGCAACGTGAGCCTCTGGAAAAGAATCTTCTCCTGGGCCGTGAGTCGAAGGGATGGAAACCAGGCACTTCTGCTCCAGCTCCCCCAGCACTTTGACAGCTTTCCCCAAGTTCAGGCACCATGGGCCAAGCTCCAAACGCCCTCGAGCCGTTCCTAAAGCCCACTGACACTCATGTTGATGATTTCAATGATGGTGCTCTCCACGCACTGGCACAGCCGCACGTCGGGGTCCAGGCTGGCCACGTCCCTGGAGCAGCTTTTGGCAGAGGAGTCCTTACAGAGCCCTGGGAGGTCATGGGGTTTCTCCTTCAGCTGCTGGAGACCTGCAAAATAGGGTAGAGGCAGCAAAGTACATCTACATAAATCAGGTGTTGGAAGTTGTTACTTTACACCCCTAACACGGGGAGATGTGATGAGGTTGCAAATCTGAGCCCTCACTATTTTATTCACCAGGCTTCACTCGACTGCCTAGGGACAAGACAGCATTTCTGCATGCCCTGGTGCAGGAGATGCCCTCGTGTTCCAAAAACCAGTGGCCTCTGCTCATGTCATTAACCCTCAGCCTACGAGGGCAAGCTCTCTGCACAACACTCGCGTGCAGGGATCCATCTTGTAGTGAGACAGGCCGGGAAACAGAAGAGAAGGGAAAGCTTAATAAATCAGTACTTCACATAAGGAACATCTAAATTCTCTTCTCTACCCAGTAAATCCACCTGTCCCTATTCCTTCTGTATTTACAAGCAGTAAATTCCATGAAACATTCCAGCCACACCCAAACTTTTGAAACATCCCCACAGGTTTCCCCCCTGGGGCCACGACGCAGTTTCTGAGATAACGGCACTCCACTCACGAGTGATGATGGGGTCGAAGTCCCGTGTCTGTGTAGCAACATCAGAGGCACAAACTTGTCCTATTTGGATCAGCAGGGACATGATATCCTCGTAGAGGGGAGGGAAGGCTTGGCAGAAGGACACCAGACAGGGCAGGGTTGGCATGAAGAACACGTAGCGCTTCGACTGGGTCAGAACTGCCAGAGGGAAGGACGTGGGGAAGCAAAATGGAATTGTTACAAAAAACCTGCCAGAAACTGGGGTTGCATTTACAACATTCACTGCCACAAGAGTGGCATTCAGACCAAACTGCCTCAACTTAGACAAAAGATCCTAACTCACACAGCAATGGTGGGGCTGCTGGAGCACTCACCTGTCAGCAGCGTTCCCATCACGTTGATGGCCAAACGAGCCACACTCAGGGATTTAGGCAGTGCATACTGGATGCACAGATAGGAAAGTAACTGGATGGCAAATATCTGGCAAGTAGGTGAAAAGCAAAAAGAGAAACAGGCAATCAAGTTACAAATTGCTTGCACTTTCTATCCAAAGCTCTTGACGAAAATCACAAGTTAGTAAATATTCTCTATTTTACCAAGAAATGAGAGGTGAAAAAGCCTTAATAACTGTTATTCTGATTTTTTTCCCCTGCTAATATTAAGAAAAATAACCCACACAGAAATAACATTAATCAAAGTGACAGCATCAGTGTTTCAGATTCTCCCCCACAGACACAGTTTGTTCCAGCATTAATGGTGAGCAGCAAAGCAACACAACAGCTTCCATCCCAACCCCTGGAAAAGCTGGTTGGGTCTGGTGCGCTCTCAGTTTAACCTTAGTTGAGTGTCTTCTCAGCAGCAGGAACTTAGTATTGAGAAGGGATTAAATAAACTCTAAGGTTGGCTTGATGTGGCAAATTGGCCTAGTGGGAGGTGTCTCTGCCCATGGCAGGAGGGGTTGGAATTAAATTAATTTAAAGGTCCCTTCCAACACAAACCATTCCATGATTCTATACAGAAACACAGGAATCTGTAGCCCAACAAATTCCAGTTACCTGCAATGCCAGGCCTTTAATTTAAGGTAAAAGTGCTACAGATATTGCTTGAACAACCCGGGAAAGTTAGAACAGGATGTCTGTAGTGACTGTTTTCTCTCCTCAGGGTTAACTACCCACAGTGATTCCCAAAGCAGGTGACTGCACAGTACCTGTTTTTCAAGTTCAGGCTGGGCAATGAGCTCTGGAATGAAATCCAGACAGATGTGCATGGATGGAATCCCTGCCACTGTCAGTGCCAGAAGTTCACACGGATAGCCCTGTGTGAGGAAGGACAGAGATGTGTCAGTGTGTCACAGGCTGGGTACAAACCCAGGGTCGAGATCAGTTCTTTGCCCTCAAGTCTCGGTGTATTGTTTGCACAGAAAGCTTCCCTCCACTCCCCAAACACAACCAGACTGCAGAGAGCCTTTCCTTCCTTGTCTCTCCCATGTTCTAAACTTCACCTGCAGCCCCAGTTTGCTCATTTCACAACTGCACCATAATGACTTTTTTAGTACTTAATCAGTTCTAGGTCAGGGCAAATTAACTCCTTGTCAAGAGTCTGCCACCTGGAAAGGAGCAATTTAACATGCATTAAAAACACATTTATATTTTAGAAATCGCTAATCTTTCCTCTCTTTTTTATTTTTTGGAAGGTGCACAGCTGCTTTGGCAGGGACAACCTTCCTCCTTCCACCCCAAAGAGATAAACTGTGCCCTAACAAAAAGGAAAGATAAGATGTTTACACTGGAAGCCAAATTAGTTTTGATTAAAGGGAACACCGATTTAAACACGTGGCCGGAAAAATAACCCACAGAAGATGTGGAACAAGTAATTAGAAGATAACTAGGCCAGTTTTCCTTCTGCCTAGATGGACAAGCTATAAAAAAGGGCAGAGATACAAAGTACATGTTTAATGACAAGGAGCAGGCAGAGTTGAAGTGCTCCCTTCTCCCTACTACAGAGTCCAGACGCTGAAACAGGGAGGAAATGCAAGGAGTAGAAATGTGGGGGGACAGGAGCAGGGAAGTGGGTCATTATCTCCACTTGCTCTACCCGGACCCGAGGAACAGAGCAGAAGCAGAGCGGCGCAAGGCTGACCTGGAAGTGCACGAGTTTGACGATGTTGGGGTCGGCGATGTACATCTGGTGCAGCAGGCAGCAGATGAGGCACTGCACCTCCCTCAGGTTGCACAGCAAACCCTCCTCTTCCTCGGCCTCGGCCCCCCTGGGGCCCGGGGGACTGGGGGCCCCCAGCAGCAAACCAGAAGTGCTGCTCTGGCCCTTCTCCTCCTCTGTGGGCAGGCAGATCTCCAGCAGGATCTGCACAGCAGCACTGTCCTGGGGAGAAACAAACCACAGACCAGCATAAAACCCCAGGGAAATACGACAAATCAAGCGCAGAGGAATGACAGTTTAAGGAACAGAAGGCTCTCAGGTGACCAGGGTTTCTTTCTGGCTGTAGAATTTTTAAATGCAGAATGGAAACACTCAGCTCAAGAGTCACAAATCCTGTAGAACGTCAGAAAAAAACCCTCAGCGCTTTTATCTCAGTCAAGACTCCAACAGGATTGCTCAGCAATGATGGGAAGCTGGGGAAGTGAACCATTCTTCAGCCTCCCACTCCAATAACACTGGGCAAATAAATGATTTGTCACATTTATTCGTGTTTCACTGCTCCAAACCCTCCAGAGCAGGATATAGAAAAAAGAAAATGTTTAACACCCTGAGTTACAGAGGCAGGTTTTTCTTTTCCATGGTAACAGAATTTGGTAAGAAAAGAAATAAAATGCCTGCCTTTTTAATTTCCTATTTCTGTTTTATCACTGTCTTCCCTCACAATGCTTAATATCCTTTTCTCCCTCCTTACCTGAGCAGCAAGCAAAGCATTTTTTAATTCTTCTCTTGTCACCTCTGGGGCCTCTGGACCCATTGGATTGTTTTGGGACGGCCTGATGTCCTGCTCTGCTGTTTCTTTGAGGTGAGAGTTGAGGTAAGCTTTGGAAGCAAGGAGATACCCATTCAACATGTGCAAAATTATATCCATCAGGGGAGGGCTCCTGATACGGGAACACAGGATAAAATAAAGACATTTCAGTGGGCAGAGCAATAAACAGTGATAACATGAACAAACTAAAAGCACTCCCACGTGCTCCTCTGGGAGTCTGGTTCACAGTGAAGCTTTTTTTCCTAACCCAGCAGAGGTTCCCATTCAGTCCCACTTCTCTCATGCCCAGACATGTAAATACACACCCTGCTGAGGGGGCTTCACTTCTGATGAACAAAGAAACCCTGAAAAGGGTCAGATGTGCATAAAATAAGGAAAAACAGTTACCTGAATGATGGGGGGAAATAAGGCAGAGCAGCTCTGAGCTGCTGCCATAACACTGAGAGTTCTGAGGTCACACTGCACTATAAATCTCCCTCACAAACAGTTTGAGAAATGTAGGATTTTCAGTTTGCACCCAGGGCTGAAGGGACACACACTGAAATATTTCACCTGAGGGTTGGGGGTTACAGATGCCATTCACAGAAACTCAAAGTCTAGAGGAGTTGGAGCGACTCACATGAAAATGGGATGCACAGCTCAGTTGCCAAAGGGCAAGGGGGGACAGATGCATACAAACAAGAACATGAAAAACAAATCAAGTTGGACTATTAGCCATATATTATGAACAAAAGGGTAATAAAAAAGGGGGAAAATAAACCACAACTGACAGGAAACGTGAACTTGAACACACAAGGAATAAAGCCAGGGGCTAAAGGACATTTAAACCCATTCTTTTTAGAACACCAGTTGCCATTTTCTTCATTACTGCGAAAAAGCAGAGCCATAATTCACAAATTCTGACTCGCTGTTTGCATTATTCCACATTCTCCTTAAAAGTTGGTGCACTGCTACTGATTATGACCATTTTCACCACCTCAGCTCTCAGTTTACCCTTCTGCAGCAGAGCCACAAGGCAGCACTGCAGCTCCTCCTCGGGCCCCTCTGGCATCTGCAGGCACCAATTTCTAAGCACTGCTAAGACTCCCTTGGGAAATGAAGCAAACCTGCCCTTTGGCACATCCATCAAGCACCCACTGGCACAAAACTGGCACCCAAAAAGATGGGACGCCTACGGGCCCCAGAGGGGTGGCAGGGACGGGGTGGGGCTGGGAGGATGTCACAGCTCGGCCACCAGCCCGTGGCAGCAGCCACTTTTAACCCTGCTGCAACATCTGCTCACCACAGACCCACACACAGCCAAAATGGATGGCCTGGGGCCAAACCCCACAGTTAGAAGTTCCCTGTGAGGCACCTCTATGTTCAGCACTCACTCAGGGAGGGAGACACTCACCTGTGGACTCTCTGGTCACACCTCAGGACGATCAGGGGGTCAATCATCAGATCATTCTGGGTGTATTTCTGCTGCCGGACTATTTTTCCTGAGGGCTGCAGAGCATTAACAGTCATCACCCACAACCTACAAGGAGAATATTTTCATAGGGTTTTTTAGTAGATAATCCATATGAGAAAAGGGATCCCTGAAGCATCTGGACATTCACTTATCTCAGCTCTACTTTTCTAGGCCCATCAAGGAGCAAAATCCCCACAGTTCATTTGCAGCCCCTGCAGTTAACCAAGACACAGCTGACTTACTGGAATTACAGCAAGCAAACTGTTTTCACTGCAATACAGCCCCTACTGCATAAAAAAGGCATGTTTTTACCAAAGTAAGCTCATGTTTCATCAGTAATTCATCATAAACAACACATGCTATAAAACCATCCTCCTGTATTACAAGTCAACTGGTGACTTCCTTTCACCTGGGAACAAGAACCACCTCCTTTTTAAATGCAAAGGTTCAAAATTTCAGCAGAACAAAAAAGGAATGCAGCTCCAACACATTCCACTCAGTCACAACCTCCAGTTTCCCAGGTAAGGGCACTGTGCCATTATTTTTAAAACAGAAAGGGGTTGGAACTGGATGATGATCTTTGAGGTCCCTTCCACCCCAAATCATTCTATGATTCTCTGATTCTATCTGCAACAAGGAACCAAGCAGTATTTTGACCCCACCTCCTGGGCATCACAGTGTTCAGGACCATCCAGAGTTTATTGACAGCCTGCAGGATGCCCCGAGGGACCCCAGCATCCAGCAGGCGGTTCATGTTCGACGTCAACACCTCCGCGTACGGGATCAGTTCCCCAGCCGAGAGAAGCGTCAGGTGCTCCAAGATCTGCATCAGCTGGGTGTGATTTCCAGGCAGCATGGAAAAGGCTGGAAAGCAAAGACAAAGGGATCTTGGTAAAACTGGACTTGTGACATTTTTTCTGCTGGGCAGCAGAACATTTTGGTTTTATAAACGCAGTGTGACCAACAGGCTTCCAAATCCACCGAACTCCGACAAATTCAGAAAGAATCAACTTCAGATGAAGCCATTTACCTTCTTGGAGCTGTTTGGGAGAGTGGTTCTTGGCAATGTTGGTGAGGAGCATCCTCCTCAGCAAGGCATCAGTGCCTGTGATCTGCTCCTCACAGATCCAGTCGTCCACGATGCAGAGGTGGGGGTAGTTGGTGGCGAGGAGGCGCAGCAGAGCAGAGTGCAAACCTGGGGGGGCACCAGAGCAGTGCACAGCTGAGATGTGAGCAGCTGCACCCTCCCCCTGAGCACACCTGCGCCCTTCAGTTCAACCACACAATCACTGCCCAGGAGCTCAAGAGGTTTGCACATTTGGAAAGTCACCTGTAGCGATTCAGTCAGGAATAACTGAACATCCTCGGGCAATTCCTACTCTAAAACCTGCCCCAGGTAGGTAAGGCCTACTCTAAAATGAGCTCCCTTCCTCACACTTTCACTTTTACTCTTTAAACATCGCTAATCTCACTAGTTATTTTAAAGGAAAGAGAAAGGATGGCAAACTATGAAAGAAGCAACAGCCACTGAGCAGGAAACACTTTCTGCCTCCCTCTTCGTGCACATCAGACCTTCACACACAGATTTACCTCCCAGCTCCTGCTGCAGCCCCTGTGCCTGCCTGATGAGGTACTTGATTGGAATCTGATCCATTAATGCTGAAGAGTAAGACTTGGGCTTTTTCTGCATGGCAGCTGCAAGGGAACAGCACAAGAAACCCGTTACAGCTGGAAACAAGTGAAAATGTAACACACTTGTCTCTACATTATCCAGGTAAAACAGAGAAAGTCCCAAACCACACCTCATTCCTGTCAAGGTATTAAAATAAGCTCTTCAGGAAACTATTTCTGTGAACATTTCCATCTGAAGATTTCCCTGATATTTGGATTTGTTCTCAGGATTTCCACACTGTCTTTGACCAAGGCCAGCCGGTTTTGAGATCACAGCTCAAATCTGCTCTTTTTTTATTCTTAAGAAAACTGGTTATCAGTTGGTACCTGGAATTCAAACTGTCAGGACACACAACAGCCTGTAGCGAGGTGGGAGTTATAAATGCAGGGAGAACTCTAATTGGCTTTACAGTATTTCAGGCTTTCTTAAATAACATGAACTGATGACTACTGGAAAGTTTTATCCCCTAAAAAGGGCTTGTAAATACACCCACCAGATATAAACACTCTGTTTTCACTGGAGTTGAACTCTGTCAATAAACCACACAACATTCTTGTAGAATTTCAATTTCAGCAGTAAAAAAAAAGGATCATTCAGCATTATCAACTATAAAATGCCAGCCCAAAGAAATGTGTGGGCAAGTTTGATGACAGGCGAATAAATGAGGATCTCAATTCATTACAAAGTCCTTTTTAATTTCTGTTTTCATTAGATGGTCACAACTATTTCTAGTAACTTTTTGGCCAGGTTGGACCTTTTTTCATCTGGAAAACAAACCACTCAACCACAGAGTTTTAGCAGAAACTTTATGTCCTGGATTTCTAAATCAATCTATTTACTGCAAGAATCTAAACTTTTTATGCTTGAATCTGAGAGCACAGTGAATTCCTCCTCCCTTAGAAGCTGATTTGCAGCTGATTTCCAGCTAATCTGTCTCCCCCTGCTGCTCTCACACATACCCAGAATCTTTGTGCTGGCCAGAAGTGCTTCCTCATAGGACAGGACGTAGTAGAGCACGAGCAGTTGTGTGGTGATGCTGTAGCGCTGAGTGAGTCGGGTGTTCTCCCCCTGCACACAAAACCACACACAAAGGTCATGCTGCACTCCTGATCCTTGACAAAACAGGCATTTACCCACAGATAACACGTGGTTATCGCTGTAGCAGGAGGCAGCTCACAGGCAGGAAAGACAAAAGTGAAGGGACTTGAACACCCAAAACCCCAACCCGCACGTTCACACCCAAGCACATCAAAGAACCAGATAAATCATTTACCCCAGAGAGGCCCTGGAAAACGTTCAGGATCTCCTGTTCTGTGACAGGCTGGTTTGTGGCCTCTGGGTTGGATTTGGAGGCAGGAGTCAGAATGGAGTTGATGTAGACATCGATAAGAGGGAGCAGCTGAGGGTGCAGAGGGGTGGTGGTTTCGCAGAGCTGCCGGTAGATCCAGTCCTAGGAGAGAACATCCCATGGCACGAGCAGTTGCCAAGCTGGAGGGCAGTTTGTTTTGCCTGCAAGTACCTCCCTCTTCAACTAGTCACCAAAACTTAAGTAAATGAGGCTTTGACTTTGAAAGTGTAATATCAGTTCTGGGTTGGTCATAAGCTGTGTATCCTGGACCCTGATCTGGAGACACTCACAAATAAAGCTTGTCCTGGCTGGAAAATCACTCTGACTAAAATTTTATTAAGCACAGATGGGGGGTGGGGGGGAGAGACAATGAATGTATTATTTTCAACTTCACTCAGTTGTGGTCTCTGGATTACAGAGCTGAGCACCCTCACTTAATGCCCAGATCCTCCTTAAATAACATGGTAGTGGGGTATAAGATTGATCATGAATTCTGCTCCTGGGATTCAACCAAACAACATCCAGAACTCTGAACCGAAACCAAAGGAAGGTGATACCTTAATGGACACTTTGTGCTTGGTGAAGGAACGACTCTTCAGCAGCTGGTAGATGCAGTGAATGGGTAAGAAGCCAGTGATGTTGGCACTGAGGTTGCCCGTGACGGGCACTCGGACTGCGTGGGCTGTGACAACCTACAGGGTACAGTTAACACAGTTAACACAGAGACACCCCAAACATCCACCTCCTCCCACTGCACCAGGGGACAAGGTCACACAGCCACGGCCTGTCCTGCCATTCCCTTCTTCTTGGTGGTTTGGAAGTTGAATGGAAAGGAAAAAAAGGGAAGGGGGGGGAGAAAAAAACCCCTGGGCTGAAAATACCTGTTCAGTGAAAATCTCCTGTGTGAAGATTGTCTTCATTCTGCTGAGCGAGCTGGGCTTGATAACAATCTGAAATAAGGAACAAACGACTCAGAAGTGCAAGTTTTAGCTTTCTCATAAGCAAGGACTGCAAATTTATTTCATAAATTGGTAACTTTTAGCCTTTTAAAACCGGCATAGCAGGAAAACGTTCACATCTCTACTGCAAGTGTCAAACAAAAATATTTATAAATGTCACAAGTTCATCACTCCCTGTCTCCCTCTTCCTAAAAAACTCCCTATCCAGCTTTTACCTTTGATGAGACATTTTTCACGACAGAAAATTGTTGCCAATTTCCTGACATTAATTATTACATATATATATATTTATTCACCTAAAATAAAAAGTTTGCAGCTTGGTTTGGAAACGACTTCAATTCATCTTCTAAAAAGCTCATTTCTTGAAAATATGACTTGAACAAGTCAGCATTTTTTGGAGACACTTTTATCACAGCATTCCTCCGTATCCAGAGACATGAGTAACTTCACGTTCTTCCAGAGGAATTACTGGATAATTACTTATTTTTATCAGGTTATCTTTGCTTTAGGTACAACAGCCAACCTGAAGTTCTTTCTCTCAGAACTAAAGGCAACACAAAAGTATAAAATCACAGTAAAAAGTTGATTTTAACCTTCATTCCCAAGGTGGAGCAGACCAAGTCGATGATGGCACTGAGCTGGTTGCTGTGGAAATACATGGCCACCAGGAGAAGCATCTCCCCAAAGGAAGCAGACACACCAGAAATGCTGATGGGAACAAAGGGGAAGAGTAAGTTTCCAACAGGACATAAATAAATGTGAGATGACTGCAACCATTCAGACAAAACAAGTCTGCCCTCACCTTTCAAAGTAGGCTTCTTCCTTTATCATCCAGCTAAGCCACATCACCATGAGTTGCTCCTGTTCTGGGGTGCTGCACAAAGGAAACCCATAAAAGATCATTTTCCAACAAAAACCAGCCCTCATTTCAATAAAAATTACTACCAGAAAAGCCACTATTTGAGGAGTTTCCCAGGAGACTTTTTGTCACTTTCTCTTTAGCATCCAACAGCTGATAACTGATATTTAGCTGCCAAAGGTCAGTCCAAGTGCCAGGGAACTTCCTGTCTGGAATGCAGCCAGCAGAGAGCTACACCCCTTAAATATCTGCACTGCTACTTCAGTGCCTTCCATCAACATACAGAGACTTAGACAAAAATTATGTAAAAATTTATACAAAATTAGGGGAGAAAAATTGTGCAGCTTCATGGTGCTAAAGCAGCAAAATGCTGACAAAGCTCCTGCTTTGCTGGGAGGTACCTGACCAGGGTGGAGAAGGCCAGGAGCATGCAGAAGGACAGGGACACAAAGCGGACGCCGGCAGGAGTTGCCGGAGGGCGGCTGGTCATGAGCTGCAGGAGCTGCTCAGCTTCTTCATCCGTTGGCCTGGACAGGACAGAGAACAAAACTAACTCAATTTGTGGCTCAGTTCAAGAGTGAGGATATTTCCATCTCATCACAGTGGTTAAAGACTGGAATTTTCCCTTTTATTGAATCTGTTCATCAAGTTGCTATCAAGGAGTATCAGCATTTGCTGGTAATTCTCGCTGGACTTTAAGACATAAAAATCTCTGTTAAGAGACGACAACAGTGGGAAAACTCCCC
Organism: Myiotriccus ornatus; assembly: GCA_036023395.1. Taxonomy (NCBI): domain Eukaryota; kingdom Metazoa; phylum Chordata; class Aves; order Passeriformes; family Tyrannidae; genus Myiotriccus; species Myiotriccus ornatus. The sequence goes on from JAYRBT010000051.1 coordinate 2,647,843, forward strand.
CAGGGTATCACCTTGCCTAGCAGTACAGAATACTTAAATTAAAACTAGCAATGTGTAAAGAGGCTACATTAGCACACTCTAAAAAAGTTAAAGGAATAGAAATTCAAAATTCATACAATGACAGAATGACCAGCTACTTTCTCTTCTCCACACTGCTCCAACCACGTGGGCTTAGACTTATTGTAAGCAGTGAACTGGCAGCAATCAGGAGCCTCCCCTGGCACTGAGATTGGTGAGTGCTGCTGTGTTGAGGTGACATTGAGACACAGCTCATGAGGGAAGTGCCCACA
>JAYRBT010000051.1:2648232-2705967 GCA_036023395.1 Myiotriccus ornatus
TCCCCTGGCACTGAGATTGGTGAGTGCTGCTGTGTTGAGGTGACATTGAGACACAGCTCATGAGGGAAGTGCCCACAGCCCCGAACCCCTGTGAGACACGAACAGAGGTGACTGAACAAAGCCCCGAGCTAGAGAAGGGTCATTACTTGAGCCCAGCGATGCCCATGAGGGCGCAGTAGAGGCGTAACAGGGCGCTGGCCTTCACCACGTGCTCCTCCTTGAGCCCCGAGTACACGGACACGTTGGGCTCCGTGTCGGCGTCCGCCTCCTCCACGATGTGGGTGCTGCGCACCGTGGGCAGGATCCCCATGAGCTCCAGGAGCAGCTGCCTCCTCATCTGCCACAGCACAGAACTGATATTGTCTCTTTTTCTCTGCGTGAGAGGTTAAAAGGTGAGAACGGGTGCGTGAAATCCGTCCCAAGCGACACAAAACTCATCCCGTCAGTGTATTGCGGAAGAGCTTCCACAATGAGCAAGTCAAGGCTGCTTTCTTTTAATTATTATTTTACAATTTTCAGTACCAGGGCAACAGGCAGCACATGATCATACCACAACACCTTCTTCCACCAAAACATGGGCTTTAACTAAGTTCAACTAAGCAAGTCAAGGTGCACCTTCCTACTGTAAACAATGAGGAACCACGGAATTGTATGTAATATTTACCTGATAAACATGTTCACACATGTTCATACATGTTTATCAGGTAAACATTACATACAATCACCTGGTTTCCAGGCCTAAAAATCTCTCAGAGGAACAACCAAACAGCTGCTGCCTTCAGGGAAACCATTTATAGACCTGATGGTTCCATAAGAGGAGGTTGCCCTGTAAAGGTTCCTTCTTAAACAGGATTTATGTGCATTCAGACAAATATGGGTGCCCACACCCAGAAGGGTTTCAGCAAGATACCTGAATATATTTTTTAAAGCAGAATACCCAGAGATTTTCATACCTGTTGGCCATTTCGGATAAAAGTCCCAAACCAAGTTCGAACCTTTGCATTTGTTCCGAGCAGCAGCCCACTGACAAAGCACACCAGGTCACTCACTCCGTCATCTGAAGATTCGTTTTTGGTGTGATCCAAGGTCAAAGCCACGCCAAGACCTGGGAGGTGGCACTCTTCCACCTAGATAAAATGATCTGTGTTGGTTAGAAAGCTCTTATTTGTAATTAGAGGGTCACAGTTACGATCCTCATGGCAGACTCACCACCATGCCCCGGACCCTCAGGGCTTGGGAAGGGTTCATCTTGCACAGGTGGCGAAGGGCTTCCGTTCTCCGCCGGCCTCCAACACTCTCCTCGTCCTGCCGCTCCCCGTTCTTAATCAAACCTCTGCACACTTAAATATCCAACAGGAGCTGTCAGGAAACCTGCCCTTCCCAGCAGGAAGCCACAAAGTCCAAGAGGTTGCCAAGAGAAGCTGTGGCTGCCCCATCCCTGCAAGTGTCCAAGGCCAGCTTGGACGGGGCTTGGAGCAACCTGGGCTAGTGGAAGGTGTCAGTGTTGGAACTAAATGTCTTTGAGTTCCCTTCCAACCCAAACCATGCTGTGATAAACCCAACACACCGAGCCAAGCTGTTCTGTTCAGCTCACCATGATTTATTAGCTGGGCCACACAAACCTGGTTGGGGCAAGAACTCACGAGCTGCATTCTAGAAGCAGAACAAGGAACTGGTCGTTCTCCCCAGATAAATTACAGGGTCATTACAGATTTATGCATCACCCAGTTACTGCTCACACCTTACCTGATGTAACCTGGGCACCTGGCAGTCCTGGAGCCTGAAATCTTAGTGCCAGGTGAGGGATGACAAACATGCACCATCAATACAAATGTTCACCTCATAAAATGCCTCAGTGCAAGGGACAAGAACTGTTAGCAAGGCTAGAGCAGTTTATTGTAGTCCCAGCCTGAGCCAGCCTTTGTAATCGACCTACAGATGAAAATCTGTGACAAGCAGGCTGCAAAAAATGGGAATCAACAGGATGGGAGGGCAACCCTAACCCAGCATCTCCAGGTGTGAATGCATTCAAATTATATCTCACAAGCCAAACACTCTTGAGTTCAAACATGCACAACACGTGGTTTAGAGAACTAACTGTACTGCTAGAAATCATTTCAGCCCTGGAGCAGGAGCTGGACAAGAAGAAGCTGTGACTCACCCTCGTTGAAGCTGTCAGGAACATTGGCCACCAGAAGGCACAGGAACCAGGCCCCGTTTTTAACGTGCAGCAGAGCTTCAGCCACATCCACTATGGGCAACAGGGAGGGCAGCTCTGCACGAAAAGGGGGTGTTAGAAGTCACAATGTTTCACTGCAGGACAAGTGAAACCTTGTTTTCAACACAATCAATCTCTGATCTGTTCCTCTATCAAAGAGCTGCACAGCTCAGATGAACCTGAAATCCTCACAGTGGCTCCAAAAGTTATTTCCTTACACTGGTAAGAGGGCAGAAAACACTGTAAACACAGAACACCAACCTGCTTGCAAAATGCAGAGAACATCTGCTGCCTCCTCCAGGTAAACAGGACTCTCGAAGAGCTCGGAAGATTTGAGAAAAAACTCGCCGTTTGATTCTGAAACCTGCAAGACAATATTTATCACCACTGAATGGGTTTTATGAGGTGATTTGTCTAAATCTGCTTTAAATCCAGCGGATTTAATAGATTAAAACTGTCAAAAAAGTACAGCTACCAACACAGAACAAGCAGGAAAGGCGCTTAGAGTAAGGAATATTTACTACTGGAAATACTTCAATAGGGATGGTACCACTGCTTCTTTACAGGAAAGGGAGAAATAGCTCACTGACAGTTCTAAAAACACTCTAAGTTTACACAAGGAAACTAAAATGCTGTGGTGGGCAAGTGAAATATGGTGGCTAATACCACACTGCAATAGGAGCAAAGAACTGGATGGAGACAAGTCATAACTTCATTTTCAAATATGATTTCTGCACTGATATATCACCAAATCACATTATATTTGAGCACAGCATATTACAGAGCCTGTATCACATTAGCAAAGACTTGGCTTGTTCCAAGGAAGAAGGACTTCCTCGAGGAAGGTGGGTTCACAAGGAATTTAATCACAAGCCACTTTTCAGTCAGACTGAGGCTTGGAGGCTTGATGAAGCAGGTAAGGACTGAAGAGTGCTCACACCGGCACCAGAAACAACCAAACACCCCATCAACCTATCCAGAGCGCGTTTTCACCACCGTAAACTCCGCAGACACCCAGGTGTGGACAGGTTTACCTTATTCATAATGGCCAGGAGCTCGCTCAGCACCAGCCGGAGCCGCCGGGGGGAATCGCTGTGCTCGAACTCCAGCGTCAGCCCGTGCTGCAGCTGGGACACCAGGATGCTCTCTCCGCTGCCACCTCCCAGCTTGTGCCTGACACACAGTTAACAACTATTAAATGTTTCTGCAAACACAGAAATGTCTTCACTCAAAGGAAGGACGTAATCCTGAAGGGATCTCTTCTATCACGAAGAAGACCGGGAAAGAGTGCTGCAAGCGCGGTACATGAAACCTAACTGGGTAGATTATCAAAATTTCGAGTGCTGCCACTCCCCAGCAGCACAAACAGTCAGGGAAGTGCATCCACATGGCCCGTCTGCTCAACCCCACACAGCCTTCCCAGATCCTCCCCGGCCGGGGCAGCTCCCAGTGCATCCCACACCCTCACCCACCGTGAGCGCTGGAGCCGGGAGACACGGTCCCAGGACAGACAACTAAACCCCGCTCCCTGTCAACCCCCCGGGGGCTTTCCTAAAGAGACTATCAAGGGACACGAAGGGCAGCAACAACTGCGAGCGCTGGAAAAGCCGCTCAGCGCCGCCTCCAGATCTCCGCGTTACCGGAGCTGCTGCTCCTTGCTGGCGTCCTGCTCCAGCGCGTGGAAGTCCACGGACAGCAGCGCCACGATGGAGTTCACCGCCTCGACCCCCGAGAGCAGCCGCAGGATCAGCTTCTTGTCCTGCGCCCAGCTCTGGCTCTGGTCGGCGGGCGCGCACAGCGCCATCCGCACCAGGCAGGGCAGCAGCAGCCGCAGCTCGGGGTCGCTCAGCGCGGCCAAGCGAACCACGTCCACTTTCTGCATGGCCTCGAAGGCGTAGGGGCTCACGAACTGCAGCGCCGAGCAGTCGGACATGGCGGCGGCGGCGGCTCCCTCACAACTCCCTCACGGCTCCCGCGCCCGCCCGCCCGCCGCCACCGCCCGCACTACCGGGGGAAGAGGGAAGTGACGCCGCGGCGGGAGGGCTGAGGGGAGGGAACGCTGAGGGGCGGGAAGGGCTGAGGGAGGACGGAGAGCGAGGAGGGTGAAGGAGCGGGGGCAGGAAGGGCTGAGGGAGAAGAAAGGCTGAGGGCGGGTTGAAGGGGAGCAAGGCCGGGAAGGCTGAGGGGCAGGCTGAGGGGCAGGAAGGGCCGAGGGGGGAGAAGACTGAGGGAAGGAAGGCTGAGGGAGGAAAAGGCTGAGGGAGGGAAAAGCTGAGGCAGGGAAAGGCTGAGGGCCGGGATGAGGGACAGGAGGGCTGAGGGCAGGAAGGCTGAAGGGGAGAAAGGCCGGGAAGGCTGAGGGAGGAAAAGGCTGAGGGAGGGAAAGGCTGAGGGAGAGAAAGGCTGAGGGAAGGAAAAGGTGAGGGCCGGGATGAGGGACAGGAGGGCTGAGGGTAGGAAGGCTGAAGGGGAGAAAAGCTGAGGGGCGCCGCCCCCCCTCAATAAACCCACACCACAATCAAGGCTTCATGAATAATTTATTCCATTTGAAATTATTTTTGTTTGTTTGTTTTTTAAAAAGTATAAACTTTTTTTTTTTTTTTTTTTTACGTTCCATTTCCTCGATCACAATTTTGTACAACTCAGTGTTTATGGCATTCGGCAGCAATAGTGTTTCTTCCTTTAAATCGCTTTTTATTTCTGTGTTTGTCACGATGAGCACGGCGGCGGCGGCTCGGCCCAGGGCACGTGGCTGTGCTAGACTCCCGGCATGTCCAGCTGTGCCAGGGCAGCTCCTGGCATATCCAGCTGTGCCAGAGGTGTTGGAGCAGCTCCTGGACCTGTCCAGTTGTGTTGGAGCAGCTCCTGGGCCTGTCCAGCCGTGCCAGAGGGATGTCAGGGCAGCTCCTCGGTGTGTCCAGCCGTGCCAGAGCAGTGTTGGAAAGGCGCCCCAGTGCATCCAGCTGTGCCAGAGCAGTGTTGGAAAGGCTCCCCAGTGCCTCCAGCTGTGCCAGAGCGGTGTTGGAAAGGCTCCCCAGTGCATCCAGCCGTGCCAGAGTGGCTCCCTGGTGTGTCCAGCCGTGCCACGGGGCGTTGGAGCAGCTCCCCGGTGCATCCAGCCGTGCCGGAGGGGCGACATGTCCAGTCACGAGGCCACAGGCTGCGTCCTCCCAACCCGGCGCTCGGCGAGGTCCTCACATCCAGTTGACTTGGAAAAACCTAAAGCTCGATGAGTAACGTCCTGAAAAAGTGACCCTGAGGATTGTGGTAGGTCCCAAATCCAGTTTTACTGTAAATTAAGCTTTACTCCACTGAAAATAAAAAGTACACCCACAAATAATAATAGAAAACCCCCTTTAAGTATGAAGCATAGTCCTGGGTCCTTTACTTTTAAAAAAAAAGCCAAAACAACAAACAAACCAACAAAAACCATAATAAAACAAAACCACCTTCCCAGCTGGAGGTTGCGAGACAGTAACGTTGTACGATGTCACCTTAATGAATGAATTCTCCAAAGAAACCCAGCTCAAAACAAGGGTTACGCAGCATTACTACCCAAAGAGGCTGATATGCGGTGCCATACTGTTGTGCAGCAAATTATATGGTGCAACAGCTTTTTTTAAAGGTTTTCCTCTTATTTTTGAAAGCTTTAAAATAACGCAACGTAATATTTTGATATTACAGTATTAGCAAATAGTGCTTGATTAAAGACATCGGCAAGTCTTCATAGCAACACACGAAGTTAAAATGACCATCAGAGGTAAATACAGAAATACAATAACTGACAGCTTGGTAAGAACATAGCTGAGGATTTAATTATAAATCCATTCATGTTTAATTTTTTCAGAGAATGTTAGAAAGATCTCAATGTTACAGCTACTTGAAAAGGGTTGTTACAAGTACAGCTGGTGGCCTTGCTGGTTGAGCAACAGGGTGTTCAGAAACCTGATTCAAAAAGTAGTGAGTCAAAGGTGACTAAAAGGTTTAAATACAGTCATATCTGGGTAAAAATACATATTTTTAATTGGAATGGAAGGACCTCAGCTTCTTCTTTCACTGGAGGAGATAAACCTCCACAGCTACTTAAAGCACCGCCAGGAACATTTTCTTGCAAGACTATTTTGAAAAGCTGTAGCGGAAATTTTCAACTGTTTAAGCTTGTACTTGCTAAACAACCCGATACTGGATTGTGACAATTTTATTTATACACCAGCTATTATGTGCACTTAAAATAGTTAAATGAAAGTAGCTAACAACAAAGTATGCCCAGTATAGTAGTTGGCTCCACGGTGCTGGCAGGTTTGATATGTACAGTGCCGGCCGTGACTATCACTCCAGAAATGGCCCTTCTGATCTCTTATAGTGGTTATAATATTATCGTTTACTTTAATTGCATTCGAGGTGGGGAGTGGGAAAGTGGCAGCTTTCACAGTTAGGAGAGTTTCACAGGGAAGGCTGGTCCAGGTAACAGAGTACAGTTACACCAACGTTCAGGAAGCTGATTCACTTACCTTTAGGAATACAAGGCAGCTTTAACACAAACAAAGCCACACCAAAACCCAGCCCTTGGAACTTGGTTAACTGAGCCAGGGTTAAAAATGACCACTTAGCAACAAAGCTCAAAAGAAGAAAAAAAAAAGAAAAAAGACATACACTTGGAAAATTCCAGTTTTAGGAGCACTTTTCCACTTCAAAAAATCTCAGCCAAATGAGAAAAGACCTTCTGTAAGACAATAATGTGCCGTTTAATCTGCGGTGCGTTACCGAGATAAAGTCATGGACAGACCCAGTTTGGAACTCTGTTTATCAAAATAGGCTAAACTTGTGATTGCACTCGTGTTGTTCTGAAGAAACGACTGAAAATTTTCATCAGCAATTGTACAACTTCTTTATACAAAACCCAGAAAGCCGCTCGTATTGTATGTACACGATCCAGGGAGACTGTTCAGACAAAAAACGCAGCCCAGGCAGGGGTTTGGCATTTACGAAACGAGAGTTTTCATGAGCACAGGAAGTTTGGTAAATGCAAGCAAATTCTTCCTTGTAGAGGATTAACAGCAGGTGCACAAATGGATCTTAAAACTTGGCTCCTTTACAGGTTTAAACCAGAGACAGACAGTATTAAGAGCCAGGACACGGGTTATCGTGACAGGCTCCCAGGAGCGCTGCAGGAGTTCAGTTTTTCATCTGGCAGTCAGATAAGGAACCCAGAAAAAGCATCTGCAGCTGCTCTTCAGCACCCGTAGGGGCTATTTTAGAGCAGCATCAGACATTTGGCATGTGCTAGGAAAAAGGAAGGAAACTACTGAGAAACAATGGTGGCTGTAGCTGGAGGGAGATGTTTAGGAAAGCCTTGTGGTTTGTCAGTCCCTTCCTTGGAGAGGGCAAAGCCTCCTTGGCACGTGCCCCAGCCAGAGCCTGAAAACATGGGGAAGGCCAGACACTGACACCTGGGACCTTCCCCACAGTGCCAAAAGTACATGGAAAAGGAAAATGGTCAGGGTTTCGTGCTGTTTTTTTACTAGTGGAATAAAATCTGAATACCAGAATTCACTGAGAATCTATATACACCACATTTTAGTTAAACACACACCAATCTTAAAGTCAAGACTGACTTTGCATTTGTGGAATGGCTAGAGCTGGGCTAAATTTCAGCCTCCCAGGAGACTTTGGATGAGGGCAGAGTTTCCCGAGGGTTCCGCCCCAGATTCGCAGTTTATCCCAAATGTGGAAGCAACCAATGCAGTGAGCACAGTGCCAGGAACATCCAGGGAACAACGATGCACAACGGATATTCCTGCAATACTAAAACTTGTGTCCTGGAAGTGGATCTGAGAATCTAGCCACAGCCCTGAACCATAACACAAACTTCAGTTGAAGAGTTTATTGGTTTTATTCTCACTACAAGTTAAACCACCTACAATATCACTTATATATTGCCATTGTTACTCTGGAAAGGTGTGATATAAAATGCTGTAAGACCCGGTACCTTTTCAATTTATATAAACACAGTGAACTTCATTACTGTACATGTACTCTGCAACTACAGCTTAGCTGTAAATCCCCCACACACAATGGTATGGACATTAACCCCTCTATCCCCATTAAACTGTACATCAAGACAATACAAATTTACTGTCCCCACCCACCCCTTACAAAAAAATAATACTCTAAAAGCAACCTACTGCAACTTTTAATTAAGACGATTACATATATTTTAGACCAATTGCTTTAAAGCAAGAAGGCAGTATAAACCTTCTAGGAAAATTTTTATAAAAGAGGTTAAGAAATATAAGACAATTTATACATTTAAAAACTTACAATAAATAAGAGATGCAGGCATTTTTGAATACTAAGTACTATAATCCAATAAAAGAACATCTTGATGTTCTGAAGCCATAGGTTGAAACTTAATTGTTCCTCATGTTTCTTCTCATCTCCATGCTTTTCAAATTGGTTAACCATGACTGGGTACTATGGCTCATTACTCTTCACAAATACTGTGGCCGGGGAAAAATGGTTAATTTTGCTACTAAAAATGTTATAATACACTTTCTGCTCATCATCCTGAAGCGTCCCCCATAGTCAGTGACTCACAGACTGCAGGGCGGTGGCTGCCCCTCTCACAAGTCTAAACAATATTTGCTGGAAGTAACAAGATTCATACCCCATCACAAACAACTTGCACTGAGAAGAATTATAACTTAGTCCTGCAGTGAAATATCCCTTTTCCTCATTTTTGTCTTGCAAAATTCAGATGAAGATCACAGCATATTCATGATAAAGTTATACAACTGATTCAGCACCACAAAATGAATTGGGAGACATGACCGTCTGTCCTGGGTTGCAGGATCACAGGTTAGCCAGGAGAGTGCATTGTACTGTTCCAGAACAAACCTGAAAAACAAACAACCTGCTGTCAGCCCAACAGAGTCTCTCACCAGGATTTCACAGCCCTAATTTACTATAATCCAGCTTCTTTGGCACTAAAAACATCAAACAGGTTTGCCAACATCCTGAAATAACATGTCTTCCCAATTATTACGAGCAGCTCAAAGCTAACCTGGCTTTCAGTGGAAACCTGTCATTGTAATTGTCTCTGCTTAATTCATGTCAAGAGGTTCCTATATTAAAAAAATACAAAGGAAAAAAACCTGCTGTTTTCTCAACAAGTGTCCCATGTTTGTTTACATGAGGCTGGGCTCCTTCCTTCAGCATGTCAGATGTCCCACAAGATTCTGGCTCAACTATTCCTGTCTTCTGTGTTAGACGTCAAACTATTTGAGAAATTCGTTGTCTTTCAGACATTTTCAGTTGTACCCAACACTGACTGGTTGAAGAAGGGCTTTAATTCCACTGTTCTGTGACACCTAATCACTTCAAGCCCAGCGATTTCTCTGTCTCTGGGATGCGCTAAGGATATGAGCAGCACAAAAAACCCCAAACTAACAACAGGGCAAACAGCCCTGGAGCTTCACTGCAGCAGCTCTCAGATGAAAGGCACCCTGTTTCTGCAGGTGATCCACCGTACGTACCTGAGCACATCAGAAGTTTGATTAGAATCAAGTGGATGGGAGTGTTTACTGTGGAGTAGCTCGTCTGATTGCACTGAAGGCACGTGGAGGTGCAAAGAGGCCTGAGAAGGAAGGAGGAAACCAGAACTTACTGCCTCGTTCAACTACACTGTATTTTCCTCCCCCCATGCTGTTGGCCTGTACCTTGCAGTCACCTTCTCTCTCCAACACACAAGCCAAACCAAATCTTATCTTTAAGCCATCAACAAGGAATTATCAGTACAGAAAAGGTTCCTTGATATTCTCTCTTACAGATCTCTCCTAAAACCGTAGTGCGACATATTTTAAATTTGATTTTTTAATCCCTTTGCTGCATTAAGTGATTAGTTAAAAAGCAACTCAAGTGGCCCAAGATGTGTGGTAACACAGGCTTGGAAATTCAGTTGCTTTCCATGGGACTGGTCTATTTATATGTCATATATACAACTGCTTAGTGTAAATAATAAATCCCCTCTTCAGAGTAACATCCTACACCAAAGCCACAGCTGAGCTTAGGCCAAGAGGAACTGCTAATCCAGACACAAACCAGGCTGCAGAAGATGTATCTGTATCATTAGAAAACAAAGCAGAGTATTAGAGATGCTGATTTGTGTCAAAAGCGAATAATGTTCATACAGAAAGTTTCTCTGTATACCCATGTATGGCCTCCAATGTGCCAAGGATGTCTTGATTGTGCCATAAAAAGATGAGGCGATCAGACAATCCCCAGACACAACACCATGGCTATAACTCGGCAACAGCCAACGTGGAAAAAACAGCTTTTATGCTTTGTGCAATACAGAAAGAGATTCATTTATTGCTTTTTTTACCCACTGCAAATGAGATACGACATTGCACTTGTGCCCCTCCCTCTGTACCAGCACTTCCCACAGGAGCCCAGCCTTAACCAGAGCTCTGTCCACAAACTCAACCTGTTCTTACAAAACCCTGCAGCCCAGACCACTGTGAGGAAACCACAAGCAAACCAGACCCTCCACAACATTTGCCACTTCCACCACTCATTTTTCTTCCCTCAAAAAAAAAAAAAAAAGCCAAATCTCAAGAATTTCACATCCAACCCCTCCTGAAGCAAAAGCAGAGCTATCCCAAGAGCCAAGCAGTGGCTCTGTTTGGAACAGCAGCGTTCCCAGCTCTGCTCCCTGCAGGACAGCGGCTGTACGGTACCTTAAGGAACAAGGGACACTGATTTTGTGCTTGAGGACACGCTGACCAAAACCAGTCAGGCAATGGACCTGCTTTGGCAGTTGACACAAAATAGCCGAGGGCCAGTGGCTGCTGCAGAATGTTGGTGACTTCATCGTGGGATTCCGTGGACAGCAATCGGTCTGTGCCTTGACCCTGCAACACAACGGCAAAGGGATCCTGTCAGCAGAGCACCAACTCGGCAGAAATTATCGGTAGCTTTTGGAACACAAAGCATCTTGAAATGTCCAAGCACTGCATGACAATCCAAGGGATTCACAGCTTTTCATTCCACAAAAGGAAACGAGCAGATGGAGAAGAAGCAGACAAAACACACATGCAGCTGCAGTTACTGCAATAGTTACCTTGCCCATATCACCTCCGTGGGGGTAGTGGGACCCTGGAGAATGCACAGGGGATCCACCAGGGGACGCAGGAAGAATATTTATAATATCGGGATCAAGATCATCTCCAGTGTCTAACAAGTCAAAGATTCCCATTCCATCTGCTCCATCTTGAAAAAGAACAAGAGCGGTGAGTTCCTACAGTGTCCCTACGTACAGGCTATGACAATGCACTCTGAAATCAGCGACCTTCCATAGCAATGGAAACGGCTCATCAGAGCAAACCCAACGCACGAACCATTGTTTGTGTTGAAGGCCAGGTCCAGGTTCTCAGTGGTGTAAGTTGAGGACGCCACTTGCACAGAGGCAGACGTGGGGAACACCAGGATGTGGGTGCAGGACGTGTCCTGGGGGGTGTTCAGCTGGGACGTCTGCATGTTCAGGGTGGTGCTGCGCCCGAACACGGAGCCAGTCGACACCGAATCTGTGGGGACAGACCAAGTGTTTCCTCAGTTCTTCAAACCCTGCACCAGCAGCTCCCGTGCCAGAGAGAGAGAGCTCCCCAGTACCTGGCATGATGATGAAGGATCCCTGGGGTTCCATGGCCACCAAGCAAGCGCTGAGGATGCTGGGAGAGTCTGCAGCAGAGATCCCACACATCCTGCACATGTCTTTGAGCCTCTTGCTCAGGGACTGCAGGTTCCGGCGGCTCAGCAAACAGCTCCAGTCTGAGGGGACAAGAACACGGGTTTGTCTAGAACAGCTCTTGCTGCAGAACGCAGACTTGTATTTTACATATCACAGAGTGTGGTACAAACTGTACATCTGGTAATAGAGAGTATACAAAGGAGCTCCAAAACTCTCTCAGTTTTCTTCCAGGAACAGGGACAGACACTTGATGTTATTGAAAAATTCAAGCTTCAAATTAAGTTTCAGACTCTAAAAAACGCTAATATTACCTTTTAATTCCCCGTGTCCTATTCTTCCTAAACGGCCTATTACGACTCTCCATGGCAAAGAGCTCATCTGCACAAGTCCCAGGCACCATTCCCAGAGTTTCTGAAGGCCAAGTCTGCGGGCAGAACCCTTTTTCCTGCGAGCTCTAGAATTGAGACAGAAGGGAAAACAAAGCTCACACCCACCTGCAACAAGTCTTTATTGCCACATTTGGAACTGGCCGGTTTGGTTCTCACCTGTTGGGGACGTCAATGTTGATGATGCAGGTTTCTAACTGCTCCCCATAGAGGTCTGTGCAGGATGCAAGAAGCCATCTCTGATCGTGGGACAAACAGTAGCCCACAAAAAGCACGTTGTACTTCTGGCCAGCTTCTCCAAAGGTTTCTCCCAGTTCTGTCTGCTTGTCCTTTACCGGGGCCAGTATGAACGGAGGGGTGTAGAGCCGAATACACTCAGGTCTCTGGAAAGGTGACAACAGACAGGGAAGTTTTGGGAAGCAATTCCTGCTAACAGCCTTACTCAGTTACATGTTTAACGAACAGGGACCTCTCTGCCATGTCCCTCTGTACACAGACCCTCAACAACACTCACATCAGGGCTCTTGAGGGCAGTTTCCATGGCTAAACCCGGGCCAAAGCCAGTCAAGGTTTTCACGTTGGTGGAAGTTGGGAGAGGCCTCCGACACTGAGTGAAAGCTGAGAATGCCAAAGATTTTAAATGCTGGGTGTAAATCTGCCGGTCTTCGTGTTTCACAGGCTGGAGCAGGTACTGACACGGGACAATCTGCAGCACATTGGAGGAGAGCAAAATAAAACACCGTGTCATCATTAAATGGCTCATGAATAGAATGTGGGAAAGCTGCTTTTTGAATTTTACTCGGGAATCAGATGTCTCTGGTTCTCGACTCCTGTTGGCTCACCTGCACAGAAATGATGTTCTTGATGTTGGGAGGAAGAACCTGAACCATCTCGAGGAAGCAGCGCAGAAGTCCAAGTGTCCACAGGCTGGATGAGCTGCTGTTCTCATCCTTTTTTTCATATGTGAAAGGATCAATGATGTAAACTACAATTGCAGGTGGATAAGTGATAGCATGTGAATCTCCATCTGTGGGGACTCCGACTTTATCACGATCCATAGTGCTGCAAAGGGAAGTTCGAAGCCAGTTACAAAAAGCTGAGTTATATAAAGATTTGGTTTTACCTTAAAACTAATATCATATTGTCAAATATTAATCAGAAAGGCCTTCAAGTCAATTGCGATGCAAGAAACAGCATTTTTACTTCATTTTTCTCTGTGAGCTTTTGAGTAACTCTGAATCCCTTGTCTTTTCTTTAGCCTTTTTTATTACAGCAGCTCAGCTGTTGCTTAACTGGGGAACGAGAATATCTACAAGGCCAGTCTGTCAGTAAGAGCTGTACTCACTACTGCAACTTTGATTACAGAGAACAGAAGTCTAAGTGCCAATTATCTGTTTCTCCCCCACTCCCCAGCCCTTTAAAATACAGAAGTGAGTACTCTGGTGAATTTTCTCTCTTTGGAGAGAGAAGCAAAGAAAAAGACAGTTAATTTCTGAACCACAGCAGACACAGATGCAATTAGAACCGCAGCTACAACTGGAGCCAGAAAGTTCAGCTCCACCACCTCTGGATGTCAGCCTCCCTAAAAATCAGCCTGGTGACTAAAAAATAAATCCAGGAATTTCAGGAAGGGGACGAGGGCGCATTAACAGGTCCCCTGAGCTGAGCCGTGGGCTGTCCAGCCGCAGCGCGAGCCTGCAGCTCCGTACCTTTCGGAAACCTCGGGATGTGGCTGTGCAGGAGCCGCAGCGTCCCCAGCCATGGCTGCTGCCTGCAGGGGCTGCTGCTGCTGCCCCCCCGCCTGCCCGTTCTGCCCCGGCGTGGCCTGGGCGGGCAGCGCGGCCGCGGCGCCGCCGCTCAGGGCGCCGAACGGGGGGAAGGAGGACGGCTTGCTGGGGGCGATGCCGCTGCCCAGGCTGCCGGAGGACGACGAGGGGGCAGTGGTGGTCAGCGTGGAATTGGCTGTGGTGGCCGCAGAGGACATGGCACTGTTGGATGTCACTGTGACGGTGCTGCTGGTGGGGGCGGCGGGAGCCGACGCAGGAGGGTTGGGATTCCCGGCGCTGGCTGGCACGGGGGGCAGAGCAGAGCCCGGCTGGCTGCAGGGAGGGACCACGTTGGTTTGGGAGAGTAAAGAGTTGTCCAAGGGCTGAGAAGCAAGATAAGGACCTAAAAGCAGAAAAAAATAGCATAGAATTTATATTGGAGCTGTTTTAAAGCTTATGTAAATCTACAGATGTAACAAAACAGAGAGCAAACCTTGAGCATATGTTTTACCTCCCAAATTTAAACACCTGTATTCAATTTACAAATTCTACTATTTTCACAAGAATCTTTCAGAAATATCCAGAAATCTATTTTTAAAATAATTTTGTTTCCAGCCATGCTGAATTGCTGGAAATCACTGCTTTAGAATCCAAGGCCCCAAAACACGAAGACAACCAAAATCCCTGTCAGCATCAACAGTGCCATTCCCTAAAGGCACTGCTGCATGAGAAGAGGCCATTTTAGCACATACTGAAATACAGGGGGGTTGGATTTTCCCCTTCCAAGCTTAAAACCAGAAAACTGCCACAATCAGCAGGACAATGAGACGTGGTGTCTTCTCCTCTCTTGGAACACAGTAAGTGGTAACAGCATGAAATAAGAAACACTGAAAACCAAGTCCTACCCAGCTCATATCTGCAAACTTGAGCGTAGAGTTTGAGTTTGGAGAAGGCTTCGTTGTTGGCATTGGCTGTCTGGGAGAACCACTCCGTGACCAGCTTCTCCGAGAGCTTCTTGGAGGCCGTGGGGCCGACCCTCATGATCCCGTCGGGCAGCAGCTTGCAGATGGGCCTGTGCTGCCCCAGCCTGCAGGACTGCACACGGGGGAAACAGGACATCAGGAGCTGCTCAGCCCTAACAACTCTTAAATACCACACAGAAGACATATCAGAAAGGCAGAGACCTGTCAGTTTAGTCCCAATATTCCACGGGAAATTTTGATTCTGAAATTACAGCACCATGAAATATCGGAATGAGCTTTCATGGTTTATTTTCAGCGTGTTCCCGAATGCAAACAGGCAGGTTGATACACCACCTACTGCAGCCTTTCCCACAATCCAAGCACGTAATTAATGAATTAAATGGAGGTGAAACAATTAGGGTGGCAATACAGGGGTTGGCCACCGGGTGGCGTTTGGCGGGTGAGGACTCGAACGGCAGCAGCACGGACAGCCCTTATCTTCCGAGTGCCCATTCCCAAAATCCTCCCGAGCAGCTTTCCCAGATAGCATTGTGTGCAGCGTCTGTATGGGCTCAGACAAGCCTGATAAGCCCTCATGAGCCCGTATTAGGAACAGCCTTTCACAAATCCATTCCCCTGCAAGTGGCACCAGGGCCATACCTCGTAGATGGCAGTGAGATCCCGGAAGAAGCTCTTGGCTCCGTTGAGCAGAGCCTCGTTCTCCGGGCACACCACGACGTAGGCAACGTCCCTCTGGGATCCATAGGGTTCCAGCATCAGCCTCTCCCAGTAGGGCAGAGCGAATGGAGACAGCACCAGGAAATCGTAATCGTATCCCAGCAAAAACGTCGGGATTGGCAGTGGTTCCGGGGACTCGTCCGTTCCTGGAAAAGCAAGACACGTTTTCCAGTACATTAAGCAGAAGGCTTAAAATGAACACTCTGCTTCTAAGAAACACGGACAGGACTGCCTCTAATTCCCAGCACTCCCAGGAAGGAGCTCTCATAATCAGTGGAACAGTCCTCAGTTTAACAGGGCCAAAGTGTAGGATCCAACCCTCTGGAAAAAAGCATCAGCTCATTATTATGTGACAGCTCTGAGGGCCTCGAGAAGTTGTCCCACAGTGTTTGATAGTTCTGTTTGTTCCCAGACAATCAGGAACAGAGCTGGACTGGCCAGGAAGCTTTTCCCACGGAACCACAGCAATCAGGGACCAAAGATGGGGGACAAATGTAAATATTTTAAGCAGATAAATAATGGGCCAGAGGAGGAAACAAACTTAAGGAGGTGCATTTACATGTACTGTAAATGTGTAATTGCCATGTTCTAAATATAGCTCCAGAAGATCTGCTGGTGAAAGGTCACTCCTGTGCACAGTGGTAAATCAATCCCATATGCTAATGAAGTCATTAAACCCGAGTGCACAAAATTCACCTTTATCTGGAAAGGTGCATCATGTGTTGGCCACTCCGAACATTTATCAGAGACAACACACTGGATAACCTCAGATCGTGGCCAGTCCTGAAGCTACTGAGCAATAAACCACACCTTTTTGAGCATTTCAAACCCAGTTTTTTTAACTACTCTCTTTTTAGGGTAATTAAAATGGAGTAATTCTTTGAAATAAAAGAATTTTGAGTAAAAAAACCCTGGGCAGTTACTCAGTTTTTAACACTGAAACCACCTTTGCAATCTCAGTGGATGAAGTGTCAGCTGTGTACAAACAGTGCAAGCCAACCTGTAAATTTTAAATGCACATCTTTAATTCATTGCCTGTTTTAAGGAACATAAATATTTTGTGTTTTTCCAAAGAGAAGAATTCTCCCCTGTCTAATAGGTCTCGTTAGTGCAAAGAAAGGTCAAGTGCTGTTTAGAATTCCAACAGGCTGAGCAGCACCAGCCACTGGGCTCGGGTGGCGGATGGAGCGGTGGGAGCAGACAGAATTCCATGGATTCGTTACCGTAGGAGCCTCTCCCAGCCATCTTGTGGAACTGCTGCCACGTGAGGGGTCCCTGCACCCCCCAGGACCGGACCGTCCGCTTCTTCTGGATGGCGTCCTGCAGGACGGGCTGGAGCGACAGGAGCATGCGCAGGATGTCCTGGGAACACTGCATGCTCACATCCACCACTGCGGGGACAACAACACGGTCAAGGCCTCTGCAGGCACAGCACGGCCCCCCAGCCGGCCCCACCCTCCAAATCAGGGACACCAGGAGATCTTCAGCAGGTCCTTCTCGTCTGAACCGCACCGAAGGGCCGGGGGATGTGAAGTCGAGCACACGCTCATTTACAGCTCTCCCCCTTCCCCTCCCAGTCACTTCAGAAAAATCTAGCTGTATTTTTGGGGTTTTGGTTTTCCTCTGGAGTTTTTCCCCACTGAAAGGCTCCCATCTTAGGAGTTAAACTAAAGGAAAACACCCTAAAATAAAACAAATAACCAAACCAACCAACCAACCAACAACAACAACAATCCCAAACAAGTTGTGGAATTCTTAAATCCGGCTTTCCCTCGCAACAAAGGTGGGTTTGCAGACTGCCACCCAGTGCTCACTCCAGAGAAGGCTCCAGCAGCCTCAGCCCATTTCATCGTGTGCCACCAGTGGGCCATTTCGGGTACAGGGTTTAGAAGAGGAAGGAACCTGACACCAAATTTTTTGTGGCTACAATTTCCAAGCCTTCCATTTCAAAGGATCCTTCCAGCTTTTTATCCCAAACACCACGGTCACAGTAACACCCAGTCTTCTCCTGGGGGCCTGAAAACACCAATTTATCTACAGCCTTGGCTTTCCCAGTGAATCCCCCAGGGATCCACGTGAACCTGGCTGTGTTCTGCCAGAGCTCCTCATCCCCAGTGTGAACTGCAGCTCCCTGGGATCCAGAACTTCACCCTTCACCCCTAACCCTGGGGAGCTGCTGCTTGAAAATACCACCAGAAGTATGCAAGTACGCACAACAAAGGGCATTCCTTGAGAAAGGCCCTAGAAGGAAAAGCCCAAGGATCTCTGGCAGATCCAGCACACAGTGGAGGCCACTGCAATGCTTTTTATAATCACACATGCCATTAACCCACTGCCCCCTCCCCCTGAAAGAAAGGGGGAAGCCAAGTGATTCAAGCTGTTTAATTCTGCCACTGTGGCCTTGACAATCCAGGCACCACTTGAACCCCTCCACTTCCCACAGGCATCGTTCCAGAGCCTCTGAAGAGCCAGGAGATGCTTTGGAGGATAAAGCCAGGGAAGTGCTGTGGACAGTGACAGTGAGCTGATGTTACATTTCACAGCACTAGGAATTTACACCTGATGGCAGCCAAGGCCTCACTCTGCTTGGTGTGTCAGCACAGAAGGTAAAAGGACTGGTTATTCTGAACAGAAGTTTGCACAAACATGCAGGTGGCAAAAAACAGCCTTAAGCATCCAATATTCACAAAGGAAAACCACAAAAAAGGAAACTTGGAAAAAAAAACCCCAAAACCAAAAAAATCCCCCCAAAAAAGGTGGAGAAGTAAAAAATAAGCTGTTTTCAATACTTACCATTTCTTTTTGACCAGTGGTGCAAGCAAGTAGTTTTCACAAGTGCTTCATCAACTTTCCCTCCTGACATATTGTCCATGAACTGCCGTCCATGTTCCAAGGCCAAGTAGCAGTCATTGCAACAATCCCTTTCTTCCACACGTACCACGCTGGGAGCGGCCCCAACTTTGGGAATGGAGTCTTGATCCGCTGCTCCAAAGGGGGAGAACAAGTTGGTGCACTGATCCTGCAGCAACAGTATCAACTCATCAGGCAGCTTCTCGGGCTCCTTCAGGCCCCCGCTGCCGTGCTCGATGGCCGTGGCCCGCAGAGCCTCAAAGCGCTTCTCCGCCTCTTTGCCGCACTCCGTGTTCCGCCCCAGGATGTCCAGCTCATCCTCCAGAAACAGTCCGGAGCTGTTGCCAAATTTCCTGTTCATGACAGCGCTGAAGCCGCAGGTACACCTGTACTGGGCCTCCTGCGTGGGGTCGGGGATGTAAACTCCAACATCAGCACCTTTGATGTTCATGTTGCAGACGCAGATGCAGCAGCTGTCGAAGTTGCAGTCCTTGAAGAGGTTCATGACGGACTCGGAGAGGATGAGGTTGACGTACAGGCTGTGTGCCTCTGGGATGGAAGGCACGGTGGCAGGTTCCACGGAGTTCAGGGGCCTGCAGGTGGATGGGGTGGAGGCTGGGGAGTACAGGTCCGAGTTCTCGTACTTCACCGAGCCCTGGGCGCTCGCAGGCCCTCCGGCCCCGCGCGGCGTCCGCGGCGTCCGCGGTGTCCTGGGAGTCGGGAAGCGAGGGGTGGAGGGAGAGGGGAGGATCCCAGCGCCGCTGTTGCTGGGGGGGGCACTGCTGGGGGGCATCCCGAACGGAGTGTGGGTCTGGGGGGTGTAGGCAGGGCCGTACTCCTGGTCCAGAGCGCTCCCGTCACTGCAGGGCCACAGGAAGGAAAGGCGTTAATGCACAACGTACCGCGTTCGAAGACCAAGACTTAAGATTTCTAAAGAAGGACCTTCCTAATTAATATTTGCTTTTTTAAGATAGTCTTTCATAATCCACAGCGAGATTTTTCACTCCCTGAGGAACTTCAAGAGCATTTGTTCTAAATGACTTTGCAGGACTCCCACTGACAGCACTGTTAAAGAATCTTTCCCTGCCTCCTCTCATCTCTTCCTTTGCACAAAGTTCCCAGGAAACAAGTGTGGTCAGAATAAATTATAAATTCTGTGGTTATGTGGAGTCTAAAGGACACCTTTTTTATTTCATGTTTTATTTACATGTCTGTTGACACACACTGAGAAAATATAGCAGCTCTATCAATAGCAAATTCAGCTGAATCCACAAGGAAAGTATCACCTGGAAATGTTTAACATTTTCTTTCCTAAGCAGCTGAGTATCTCCAAAGACCTATAAGGCTAATGAGACCTGGAAACATTGCTTATGAATGACCTTAACAGAAGAAACATCGGTATTTAATCCAGGATTTAAATATTCCTATAATTTTATCCATTATCCTTGTTGCCTAATCCATTTTCACCAGCAACTAACGCAGAAGAGAAAAAGGAAAGAACATTTTCCTCAAGAAGAGCTGCCAGCAAGACCCTCCCCACCCACTGCAGGGCACAGGAATGTCCCTGCAGTGCTGAGACCAGGCACAGTCACACTGGGCACAGTCACACTGGGCACAGCTTCCAACCAGAGGGAACGTTTTCCTAATCCCAGCACAGCTGAGAGTGCTGCTACTGGAGAAAATAAGAAACAGCAGCACCATCTACTAAGCCCTTGTGCTACACCACCACAAAAACAAAGTTCCAAGTTCACATTTATCTTGATTGTTACTATCTTCATTACTTGTTAAACCTGGCCTTGCACCATTAAGCGTCCTCAAGAAACCTCTGAAGGAATAAAATGTATGCACAGTTAAGAAGCTATTTGGGAAGAATCTCTTCCAGCAGGTTTAACCATCAGGATCCTTCCAAGGACTCCTGCCAGTTTTACAAACACAGTGTACCTACAAACACTCCTCATTACTGATTTCCAAAACAAAGAGTATTTGGAAATAACATCCCAAAGCTTAGCCCTTCCCATACCCATCTTTGA
The DNA here is from genome assembly GCA_036023395.1 of Myiotriccus ornatus. Classification (NCBI taxonomy): domain Eukaryota; kingdom Metazoa; phylum Chordata; class Aves; order Passeriformes; family Tyrannidae; genus Myiotriccus; species Myiotriccus ornatus. The sequence continues at coordinate 2,668,931 of JAYRBT010000051.1, forward strand.
TGAATGGCATGGCAGGGCCTGCCGGGAGCAGATCCAGCTTTCCCACAGTCCAGCTCTGGCGGTAAATGCATTCCTCTGGCAGTTTGATGGGAGGAAGACACTGGCTGGGAAGGGTCTTCAAGGGTGCAAACATGGAACATCCCACTAAAGCTTGACAGTTCTCAGGTTTATAGACATAGGAGTAATCCTGGGAGTGAGACATGGGAAAGCATTAGTGTGGGAATCAGGTCAGTTCAGCAACTAAAACGCTTCTCCATAAAATGTGGCCGAGTTCGAGCAGTGGCTCCTTCGTGCAAAGTCCTGCCACTGGTGCCGGACACAGCTGAGATGTGCACACCATATGGACACCCACGGGTTCCAAAAGGCAATGTATCAACACAAACAACACTGCATGCAGTGACTGAAATGCATTTCTGCAGTTTACTGATGGCTCTTTAGGTATTACTCACCCTTGAAGTTTAAGGGGTAACACACTATAAACTAATTACTCCAAAGTGTATCAACTGCCCTGTATAAAGCAGGACAAGTTACTAATTGCACTTAGTTTGCCAGCGTTCCTATTCAGCTGTAAGCACTGAACTGCACCAGAATCATGACCAGAACTATCAGCACTGCCCACCTTTATCTCAGCAGGTTTGGGGCTGCAGAAACCCTCGTCCACTTCGATCCTGAACTGAGCTCCCACAGTGGAGCTGTTCCCTTCCAGTACTGTTCCTCCAAGTGTAGTGTCCATGCTGCCATACTCCTTGTTGTTCATGTTCATGGGAGAAAACCCCATAATGTGCTGTTCCAACGAAGGAGGAGTTGGGTACATCTTATGGAGATCTGCAGTGCCTGATTTCAGATCACAAGTCGACTTTAGAGCATGAAAACATTCTGAAGGGTTTCCCGCCTCTCAGAATTCCAGAAGGGTAAATGAAGGGTACATTTCCAAATTCCCACAACATATTAGGGTCCAATGTTTAGAGCTAGCATTCTCTTTAGGAAAAAAACCCACAAATAAAGCTTACTTATGCATGACAGAGGGTCCAGATTTCCTGCTTTTGCCTCTTTGCAGTTGGATTTGTCGTCAGCGCCGTTCACTGTCCGTTTGGATCCAGGCTAAGAGAGAAGGATGGGAATTAAATCACTCCAGACATAAACATGTGTTCATGTTTCCTGCTAACGGGAAATCTCACAGCTGAGACTCTGTATAATCTTTAGAAAAATCACAATAAATCAGGAGCCCAGTGCCAGAGGTTGGGGTTACACTTAACGCTGGTCACCCAGAGAACGCTCTCCCATCAAGTCCTGGGGCCATTAAAGGGAAAGACCAGTTATAAAATAACCCTCAGCACATTAACAGACACCAAAAAAAGCTAAACAGGGCTGCCCACAGTCCACCAGAACAAACCACACACACTCCCAGAGCCAGAACGTCACTGGTGTTACCACATGAATGGGAACAGAAGAGACAGAGAAACACAAATCCTGGACCACGAGATACAGGGAAGAGAAACGTGAAATTAAAAGCATGAGATGTATTTTATCATGTTTACAGAATATAAGAGTCTTCCTTTACATACTGATGACCTTTGATGGCTTTAAGATCCTTCAGCCCTAACTCAGCTGCAGCTCCCATTAAAGTTGATGGGCACTTTGTCTGGGTAAGGGGATTTGGGATTAAGCAGGAGCAAAGCACAGTTCAGAAAAGACAACTGATTACAAACAGTATTGAAATAGAAACTAGAAAGATAATGGATTCAGAGCCATCAGAGACTGCAAGAGAAACTGTTCCAAGACAGTAACTGCTGCAGTGAAGCAGCTTATTTGGCACAAAGTCCACAGGTTTAAACCCTTTTCTCTTTCAGGAGTTGCTGTTTTGTTTCAGTACTACCTTCATTAACCAGTTAAACAGAAGAGCAAAGAGAGCACTAGGACCTGCTGAATCTGTAAAATCATAACTACAGGTATATTCGAGCAGCATGTACTGTGTGGATTGTGAGGAAATAAGATCAAAAGGTTGTTTGCATCAAAACTCCGACTGTGTGAGTCAGGGAGAACAGAACGTCTGCCACCGAGAGCCACGGCGCTTGTTTACAGGCGTGTTTTGCAACCCCTGCTACAAATGCCAGGAGAGAAGAAAAGAAATCAAACCCCAAGCCACAGAAAGACAAGAGTTGTTCCTTACTGTGAGTTCATCTTCGTCCGAGTTGAAGAGATTGTCCAGGTCTGTGTAGGACACCACCAGGTCTGTCTCGTGGAACAGGCTGGTCGATGCAGTGCGGGCGTGGGCAGCGACTCGTTGGGCATCTGAGAGACACAAACATGGCAAACCTCACAAACATCACACACCACTGGCAACACAACTGCATCAAACCTTCACTAAAGAACTGTTTCCACAGCTGGAGGGAAAAGGAAACAAAAGGGAGTAGTGTATCCGTGGTTCCACTCATCCATCTTACACATAGGTGAGAGCCCCTCATTTTATAATATTTAGATTTTGGATTTTTTTTTTTTTTCCTAGATTTTTAGTTACGATTTTTTAGGTTTGGATTTTTTAGAGTTTTAGTGTTTAGTTTGCAGCACACCAGCCTCTCATTTCCTAATGAGCAAAATAAAACCACATTTGTTTGCAAGACGCAACAAAGAAGCGTTCCAAGCAGGCTGGAGGGGCAGGGAAATTCAAAGCACAAAACACAAAACTTAGCAGCCTGTTGGAATTTATTGGCTATTCAAGGTATCATTAATAGAGCACAATTAAAAGAGAGAGAGAGAGAAAACAAGATTCTTTACCTTGCTTGACAGAAGGACTAAACAGAGACATTGCATCCTCTCCTTCGTGGGATAAAACTGTAACACTGGATGTCCCATCCTCAGCCTGATAAAAAGGAGAGGAAAGTTGGCTTGAATTAACTGGTGGGGTGGGAGGTGTTTCATCTCCCTGGGGCAGTTCTGTAGCTATGGAAGTAGCAGGTTGTCCCTCCCCTGAGAGCTCAGGGGGCACTCTGGGGGTCTGGCAGGGGTGCTGGCTCAGGGAGGACAAAGCTGGGGGTGCAGACAGCAAAGGGTTTGTGGTGGGATGAATTTAAACAGCAACACTCCGAGAAACACTTGGTACCAAACGCTGCACATTAACCACACCAGTCAGTGAGTGAAACCCCTGATGCCAGCAGGGCATCCACACACAAGAGGGCCTAATCAGCAAATGATTTCCCACACAAGCTCCCATGGCAGTTGGATTTCCCCCTTTCCTGTAGGGTGCACGTCTGCTCTCAGTACAAGTCTCGTGTAGCTGCGCTCAAGTGCAAAACACCAAATAAAAATTGCAACTCACTGTCCAGGCAACGAGTCAGGGCTCACCTCACCTACCCCCAACCCTTCCCACTCCTGAGCAAAGCCCTTGCCTTGTTCTTCCCCCTCCTCAGCACCTGCCAGCACCTATTCCCACAGGAGAGCCACCGAGCCGGAGCGATGGCTGCTGGGATCCCGCAGTGTTCTGCCAGTGCCACCCACAGACCCTGCTGCAACAGCCCCACAGCGTGCCAGCAGCACTGCAGGGGCAGTGCCACACGTGCTGCCCAGTGTCACTGACCATTTCTGCCAGGGTGCCATATCTGTAAATTACTCCTCAGTGAACAGAGCAGGATTTACACCGGATCTGCTGCCCGAGGCGATCAGGGTCAATCCCATCACCGGTTGTATCCTCACTCTTTAACTCACCTTGTGTTTCTTCCCAGCCTCCCTCTCAATGTTCTGCCTCTCCTTTTTACTGTCAGGAAACAGGAATTCCACGTCACCATCCACAAAGGCATAAGGATCAATCTCAGGCTCCTGGTCAGCCTCTGTTGCTACAGCTGCCAGGAATTGGTTTTTACTCTGATACTGTTGCACCAGTTCATCTGAAACCTTCAAAGGTTTCCTACATTGCACCATTAATCTGAACAGAAGGAAAGGAGAAATCACAAAGGAATTATTTATCACTTATTACACGGAATTATTCCTGCTATCACACAGCAACTTCTTCTCCCCTTCCCACTTCCTTCCTTCCCACCCCAGCTCAGAGAACTTTTCGGGCTCAAGATGAAGTCATGAGTGCTTTAACATCAGCTCCCTGCACACGTCAGACACAGCCCTGTGATTCACCCTGCCCAGCTCTCCTCCAGCACTGTCAATTCACATGAAGATCAGCAATTTATCCCAGGTCAGAGCTGTCATTTATTATAAAGTACAAGTGTATTAAACTATCCACATCCAGCAACAGAAACTCAGCAGGTTACAGAATCACTCAGTGCCATTCCCAAAAGGAGCCCAAGCAACAACCACAACTAAAGCACACAAGTGTCCCTGTGTTTAGTGACATTTATATCACTCAGATCGATACAAATGAAGCTTCCAGCACTCCAATACCTGATTTACTAATGACAATAAGAAAACCACATCAGCATTTTTTCTTTCCTAAACATTCTGAGCCAAAACTTGAGTTGGTAAATACACTGAAATTCTTTTTTTTTTTTTCCCTATTAGTTTTACAAATATAACACTGCAGCAGGAAAAAGAGATATTGGCAAGTAAAAAGCTGTTGTGATCAGGAGCTGTGTGGTTATTTCCTGCACATCCCTGTCAACTACAGGGTGTGAGAAAGAACATGGGAACAGTTTTACTTTGTCACAGACCCTTCCTAGAAATTGGTTTTCCAAAAAAAAAAAAAAATCCTTCAGAGCCAACAGCAGTGGCAAATCCATCCACGCTGCTCATCCATGCTCAATAAAACCTTTTTTTTTCTTAAATCCTGCAAAAATTGCTATAAGAAAAGAAAAAAAAAAAAGGGGGGGCAAAATCAAGATGTAAATGGTTTTCCAGTAACAAGGAATTAAACACCTAGAAGAATACATCCTGAAGGCAGGTAGTGCTTTTCAGTATTTTTGACCACCACAGAGGAAGGGAAGGGAAAAGGGAACAGCCAGATATTCTGGGGGGGAAAAAACTCTGCTAAATTTTTGAACTCAAACTGGGAGCCACACAAGGACCACGACTTGAACAGCAAGAAAAAACGTGTGATGTGAATTTAAAAAAAAAAAGCACTACAAATCCTAGAAATGCCCACCTCGACAGAGCTGAGCCATTCACCAGCTAATCTAAACTCGAAAGAGCGACCACAAGAGATGTCTGTGAAGTGTGAGCACAGAGCTGCAACAACCACAGCAGTTCAGTCCTGTCCAGCCTCCCCACACAGCCCCTTCCCACTGCCAGCAGCGCAGCACAGATCAGCTCCCAGCCCCTGCCTGCTGGGGACCTGCTGCAGCTCTTCTACCTCAGCCTAAACACGCTAAATCCTAAAATAAAACCCCTCAGCGACTGGTGCTGATCACGGGAAGAGTCTCCTCTCACCTCAAGGGGGATAAAAACCGTGGAGCAAAAACAACCCCAGCGAGTGAGGTGACAGAGGCAGCTCCGGCCGCGCTCCTACTTCCTCAGCCACGGCCCCAAGGCCAGGTTTGTCACCTCTGCCTCCAAATCCCAGCCCTGGGAAGCTCAGACTCCTGTTAACAGCCCTGTCAGCACCTGCTGCTTCCACTGCCAGCCTTTTCCAGCAGCCTGGCCTCCCAGGGAGCGCTGGGGAAGATGGGACACGGGGAATTCCTTGCAAACCAAAGGGGACACAGCCCCAAGGTTCTGCCTCAGGCTTTTGGGTCTTATGGTTTGGGGTTTTGGAGGTGGTGGTTTGGGGTTTTGGAGGTGGTGGTTTGGGGGTTTGGAGGTGGTGGTTTGGGGTTTTGGAGGTGGTGGTTTGGGGTTTTGGAGGTGGTGGTTTGGGGGTTTGGAGGTGGTGGTTTGGGGGTTTGGAGGTGGTGGTTTGGGGGTTTGGGGAGTTTTTTTCTTGTTTTACCAGTTAAAAGAAAATCCAAGTTCATTCGTTCTGCAGTAAAACAGAGCTCAAACATAAGTTACAACACTAAAACCACCAGTGTTATTCTTTCCCTCCATTGCCCCTAAACTCCATAATTTATTAAATCTTAGCATCAAAAAAAGGTGACCAGTTCCTTTATCCTGATTCAAAGAGCAGCAGAGCAGAACCTTTTACAAGCTGGTGCTCGATAACACTAATTTTCCAAAATAAATTCTATTTATTTCAACAAAACCCTCTTTTTAAATAGTTATAGTCTACAAATACCTTATTTCAAGACAATATTAGCTCACGTTAGGACTAAATAAAGAAATAAATGTTCTCATGTCCTAATGAAGAAGGGCTTCCCACACCATCTGAGGCCCAAGAGCAGTTCACAACAGACACTCGTTTTCTCTGAATAACCTCAAATCCTGAAGCCTTTTGCACAACACAGAGAACGTGCCATGTGCAAGAACGTCAGTTTGTGTCCCTTCCTTCAAGCAGAAGTTTCTGATATTAGAAAAGAATTGCTGCCTATATTAAAGTTAAATTCTTCCAGGAAACCAGAGGAGCTTCCTCAGTGTTCACTCAAACCCCATTTAAACCCCATTTAAACACTGAGTGAGAACAAGAGCAGAACTGAGGGAGAAGAATCTTCCCCAGGATGTCTGCAGCTGAGACCATCCATGTTTTCCTTAAATACTGAAGCAAGCAAATCCTAAAATGAGAAAGCAATTTCTTTTTGAGTCCCAAACAGGCATAATTTGGCTACGGATTAATTTTACAGTATAAAAATGAACGTTGTTGGGATCTGCTAAATCAGAGTTGAAATGAGAAAAGGCTGGAATCTTGCTACAGATCTGTGCTTTGTGCTCACATCTCACAAGGATTATCTTGTATTCAGAGTTCTGCTCCCACACTAAACACTGAGGAATTCCTGCCTCTGGCCTTTCCCTTGCCTCCGTTCCCGTGCTGTCCTCCAGCATCAAGCACTACTTACTCTGTAACTGATGTTACATTTTCCTGTCCAGCAGGTATTACTGGATCATCTCTCAACTTATCATTTGGAAGCTGGGGTGGCAAGAACTCCACATCCTTTTTCTTTGGAACTTTATAATACTTCCAAGTGGCATCAGCTTCGTCCTCCTCCAGATTCACGGCGGTACCGACGTACACGGTGGGCTCGATGACCTCGGGAAAGGGAGCCGGGAAAGGCTGGGACAAGCCATCCAGTCTGTCTTCCATGGCCTTGGTGGGCACCAGGGGGTCCGGGGTTGGCATCTGGTAGAAGTGTTGGCTCTGGGGGGTGGAGGGGGCTTTGGGCACGCCCTCGTCGACGCCGTCGCAGGGGTGGGGGCTGAGCGGGGGGGGCTGGGGGGAGCCGGCCAGCTCGGGGTTGTGCAGCTGAGGGGTCTTTGCTACGTCGGCGCTCCTGATGGTGGAGAACCTCACTTGGCTGTCCGGGGCAGCCATCACCAGCCTCTGGCTGGCTGAGTCTGCCTCCATGGCAACGTCATCGCTGACGGAGACGCGGTGGTGGAAGGGAGTCAGGGGGCGTTTCTGGGGCTTGTCCCCTTTGTCCTGCTTCTCGGTGGCCTTGTGCTTCGGGGCCGCCGGCGCCTGGGGGCCCGCGGGGGGGGCCTGGCCCTGCTGACCTGAATTCCTCGCTTTGAGATTTTTGTGCCTGCAGGATTAAGACACGGGGGGGAAAAAGATTTCACGTTAATCTTTGGAATATGTCTCCTGTGTTCGTTTTCACTAGGCCAGAACCTGCTTCTGGTGAAACACGGCTGGGACTGACGTGAACCTGCCCCTTCCCGACCATCACCCCAGCGACCTGAGTAGCACTGCGAGGGTTCAGAACACCATCTAAAAAAGACTATAAAATCTGTCCTGGGAGCCAAACACACACACAGAGAATCCTCAAAATGAAGACAGCATTTTGTAACTGCTTTAACAGACATAGGTTGTCACATGAGCACGTCGTCGCTTTTAACTCCTGCCGCCACCGACGAATCGGCAGAACCCCATGGGAATTAGTGAATGGCTTCCTGGATTCAAGCACCAGCAGTGCTGCCCAAGCCTCAGTGGGTTAAGGAGCAGAGAATTAACATCAAGAACCGAGAAGCTCAGTCCTACAGAAGCTATTTCCAAGCTTTTGTAGCAGTCTGTTGACAAAATTAGCAAGTGTGGGGAAAAAGAAAAACCCAGTGTCTCAGCTGCGTTAGTCCAGCTGAGTTTGTACACTGAGCATGCACTGGAGCTTCACCACTTCATCTGCAGGTTCGAGATGCCCCTTCTGGGCCATCTGACAGGACGAGGCACATGAAACCAAGGAAGCCAGAATGAAGTGTTTGTGACTGGGCTCTCCAGCTGCACTCCCAGGGCCGGGGGTTTCTCTGCCACCCTCCCATGAGCAAAGTTAAGCAGCACTTGTATTGAAAAAACAGGATTAGGCAGGGATAAAAGGTAAGAGGTATCAAAAGCTATTTTTACTTTAAACTCTCGTACACATCCACATGTTTTTCGCCGCCTGGGATTCAAAACACGGGGAACAATAAGGGGGTTTTGAAGTCTCTGCAATCTCTTTTAGGCAATTGCGTATTTCTTGTGCACACCTCAACTAGTTAATTGATTGTTTTTCTCTTAACTAGTGCTACTACAGCTAAATTCTCCTTTATCAGAGTATTTAACCCTCCCCCACATCCCAGCTCTTCTCAGGACACAAGTATTGCCACAGAACTTAACCCAACCATTCAACAGAAGAGGAAAAAACTGCATTTCTTGCAAAATGCCACATCCTCCAGACATGATTAGTTTTTTTTAAGATACCAATATCCATTGCAAGGCAATCAGTGTAACATTTAAATCAGAAAAAGCATTTAAACCTTTTGCAACCCTTCAGTCACCTAAAGATCAGTGTGTGCCCCGAGTACAGAAACGGGGAACCCACCGAAATGAATGTTTCCATTTCTCTAAGCGCCTGCATTTACAGTCTGTGGCACTGCAGCAGCAGGCTCAAAAAGAAAGCCATAACAAAATCTGACAGTTAAATTCAGGGCTTCCCCCTGGGTTTTGATCCCTTCTTTTGCCCCACATAGTGGCATCCAGTCCCAGACAAGCCCCCCTGGACCAGCCAGGCAGGTTTGGGTTTCCGAGTCACGTTCGTGCAGGCACCACCATCCTGCTCGTGATCCCCAGCCCGCTCCCTTCAAGGCTAATTAATGCCACAGCCCTCTAGAAAAGGTGTTTAAATCCTAAACAAATAGGCATTCCCTTCCCACTGCAGCCTGAGAGAGTTGCCCAGGAGATAGTTACTAGCCATGCACATAAGGAGCTCCAGCCCAGGATCCAGGAATTGTCCCTGCACTGGCAGCTCAGATGATTCACTCCAATCAAACCCCTGCATTAACTCACTGGGCAGAGCTTCAAGACCTACAATGACATTTAGGAGAGGAGATACAAATTTTGTTACAGCTTTCCTACAAGCAGCTACTGCTTAATTACTCCTGGAGGAGTGATCAGGAGCCCTCTCCTGAGCACTTCAATCTCCTGGAACATCTCTGGGCTGCAGCTCTGCCAAGTCCTGTACCTTGAACAATTGCAATTTGTCCTCTGCGTGGCTTCAACAAAATCCCAGGATGCCACCTTGTCAGCTGTCTCCTCCTCACACAAGCCATTTGATGTAGCAGAATACTTCCTCCTAGGATTCAACACCAGGAGAGTTATTTGGGATCAACATATGTTCTTTTCTTATCTTCTGGCAAAGCTCAAGAGCACTTTTGTGACACAGGACTCAGCAAAGAAATGACAAACAGCCTTTTCCTGACATCTTGAACTGGGAACTGAACAAATCACTCCTAAACAGTCAGGGAAAAATTAACTCCTTTAAAATGGTTTATTGTAAGAGTAAAGCACCTTCTGGAGCATCTCTAACAGAGCTGCTTTCTGCAAGGGACACACAGGATCCTGAGGGTATTTTTAGTTTCATGGGGTGAGTACATACTTGTTCTGTGCTCTGTTCATGTTGCACTCCTGCCAAACTCTGTCCACCACTTGGTTGGCCAATTTCCTGGGGATTTTACCACCATGGTGGCTGGTACTGTCAGAGATAAATCCGTCTGAAACCGAGGAAAACTTCACCCATTTCTGGGCAGATTGAGCATCAACTGAAAACAGCACCAGAGAAACAGCTTTAGGCAATGGGGCAAAGCACTCACAGCTCCAATTCAATCACCACAGGGAGAAGAGTATCTTGACTCAATGTTAGGAAAGAAGAACACACAGCAAATTTAGGAGTAGTAGCAGATTATTATAACTAAGAAAAAAGGCCCAATATATGTTTATAAATGTGCTGGCTGCTCTTTATTTTTGAATAAACTATTGACCTGAAAAAGAAAATAACTTGAGCAAAGCCAACACTATTATTTAAAGGGTCAAATTTAGGTAACAGATGAGCATGGGGGGAAAAAAAGAAATCAAACCTCTTCTGCACAATGAAACATATTTATATAAGTCACCTGAAACTATCCCTGAGTTAAAGCAGTTTCCCAAAGCACCACTCACACCCAGGACAGAGGGCACACAGCCTTCCTGGAAACTCAGCTACAAGGAATCCTCCCTGGGCTGTGAAAAAAGCTGAAAATATCACCTTGCTCCCCAGTGATTGAGAGCACAAGGTTTATAAAGCCATGGCACAACACAGACTTGAACATAAACAAAGACAGGGGGGGAAAAATCCCAGAACTTCCCCCCAGCAACCCAAAGGACGGGGTGACCACAGCAGGTACAGCAGCACTTCTGATGTCCCACCTCACAGAAGTTTGAGTTCACTTTGGCCACAGCTGGACAACACAAACTGGGTTTACTACAACAATCTGCACTAAAGGAATGTGGGGTTTATAACAATTTGCAGTGAGGAGCCCTGGCTCCTCTGTGGTTTGAAGGAGCCCTGACCACGCTGCCCTCGAGCAGGAGGTCACTCTGCCCTACCTGTCTGCACTTCCTCCGGGGACGTCGGCGGGGTCAGAGTCACCGAGGACATGGCAGGGTCTCTGGTGGCAGCAGGCACTTGGTGGACACCCAAGCAAGTGGTTGAGCAGTGGGGTGCCCCCACAGTGCTGGGGGCAGGGATGTCTGTCTGAGGGACCAGCACGAAGCACGCCGGGTACACCATCCTCACCCCAGCTGCAAACGGGACATGGGACGGTTATTCACCAAACACTCACACTTCAGATCATCAAATGCATCATTTCAGCAGCCACTCCTAAGTTTCCATACCCTTCTCTGCCTCCTGAAGTGTTCTGCTTGGACAGAACTCCTGCTGCCACCCTCATCATTACTTTATCATTTGTTTTATCCAGAAGATGAGTAAAGAGGGCTCTGTGCACCGGGGCAGAGACAGCCCTGGCAGGGACACGCTGCTACCTTTTTGTTTTACAAAGGCTGAAACCACGATTTGTAGTATCATTTAACACTGACAACACTCCCACCAGCACAAGGGTCTCCAGCCACCTCTGCAGCACCTTCAGAGAAGGGATTGCACCAGTTGGCAAACCAAAGGTCAACAGCCCTTGGCAGAGAACAAACTGCTGCACGCAGGGGCTGGGATTTCAGGAACAGCAGCACATAAAGGCAGTGCCTGAGTACAGCAAGTTCTCCAGGACTGTGGGTTTGAAGCTATCCCTGAGAGGCACATCTGTTCTGTTTGAATCTGCCCCGGCTCTGGAACAGGACAACTTGCCTTTGATGCAGCTCAGATGTCAACAGGGAGAGTCCAGGCGTTTTTCATTCTCTTAATTACTCATTTAAAAAAACATCTTGTCTCTCAGGGCACACAAGAAAAAGACCTGCTGCTAACAGCTCTGCAAAATCCACTTTAAATAATAACTCATCCTAGATAGTCCTGAGTGTCAAACAGAAAAACAAACCCCCACAGCCACTGCAAAGGGTTGAAAACAGAATAAAAAGGGGCCACTTTTGCATTCAGAACTTTGCAGAACTAATCAGCCAGTTCATTTCAGTAATTAAAAGGTAATCTGAGTGCTCACCAACAAGGACTTCAACAGCAGCTAAAGAATCATCCTCCCAGTCCATTTCTTCCTGCTTTTCCTCAGATCCCTCCTTCAAGTTGGATGTGACAGGATAGAATTGTTTCCACTCCCCAATAAGCTTTTTTGTGGATGAATCAGAAAGCTTGAAGGACTGCCCTGTGAGTGTGCCATTCAACCCAAAGGGGCTCAGGATTACTGGAAGGCAAATCAAAACACACTGGAGATTATAAATCAAAATACAGTGGAGATTTTATCAGCCCCAAATTCACCCTGCCCCTCAGAAACAGCAGCACTGTCACTGCAGCCACACACCAGGAGATTTTATCAGCCCTAAATTCACCCTGCCCCTCAGAAACAGCAGCACTGTCAGTGCAGCCACACACCTGGAGATTTTATCAGCCCCAAATTCACCCTGCCCCTCAGAAACAGCAGCACTGTCACTGCAGCCACACCACATACACAACTGTCAACATGCAGCCTGACCAGGTCTGACTTTTAGCAATAGATACACATTGTTAAATTCACGTGTACTGTGAGGATCGAGGCACCCCAATAAGAATTACAGATCAATCTAATTAAAACAAGCAACAGGCAAGTTTTCCTCTTGGCTTGAGAGGAGTCTCAGACACAGGTGGGATACAGAAACACTTCCCAATTCTGGCAGAGTTAAGGTGTTTCCTCATCCTTTCATTCAGCTTGTTACAACAACAGAGTGTGCTCAGGGACTCATCTGCATCATGTTTAGTCTTGTCCATATTAGGGAAGCAGAGTTAAGTTGCATTCAAAGAAAAAATAAAAAGCAAGTTTGGCCACTGAGCGTTAATAAGTGAGGGTGGTGTGTGCTCAGGCAGGGCACTGATTTCCACAGCAGCCCCAGGGCTGAGACAGGCAGGGAGCAAACATCCCCCTGAGCAGACTCAGCACTCCTCTGTCCTGCATCTGCTGGTGGAACCACAGGCATTTACAGGCAAGGAAGAGGCAGACATGGAAAAGGGGAAGGGGAGGGAGGAGGTGAGGTGTGCTGAGTCAGAAAGGCATTTCCACGGGAGGGGTTGATGGAGGCATGGGGGGGTTACAAAGCACGTTGAAAAAGCACAATATTTAAGTCACCAACAGGACAGTACTTGGAAACTGAGTTCATTGTGTGGTGAAGACAAAATTACTTGATTCTATGCCAGGAGATGAATATGCAAACGACCCACTGGCAGAAAGAGCCAGGACAAATCACCCACAGGTAAAGCTTTGCTCCCACTGCTGGTCCCTGCCACAAATCCTCGCTCTGAGCCACTCCAAGGAGCGATTAACGTGGAACTCTGAGCCCTGGCTGCAAAACCCACCTTGGAAGGGGCTGTTGGACTGCTGGGCCAGCGTGAGGTGCTCCTCACTGAGCAGGTACACGGGCTGGTGCTGGCTGATCTCCACGCTCGTGCACACATTGCTGTCCCCGTGCAGGAAGAAGGTGAAGGAGCAGGACAAGTGCTCACTGAGAGAGGAGAGAAGGTAGAAGTATTAAGAATAAAACTCCAAATAAGTTGTATTTATTTAAAATCTCCACGACTCTTTCTGATCGGTGATTATTTGGAGTGAGGTCGTTTCCAGGTCCCCCTGTCACAGATGCACAAAGTAGGGTTTAATATGAGACTTATTTAAAAGCCCAAAAGAATGGCAACAGCTTTGAGAAGTGGGTTTGTTTTGTTATTTAAATTGAATCTTATCTTCAGGTTCCTGAAGCCAATCAAGTCAGTGAAAATGAAATCCCATACCTGCACACGAAAGGGAAGATACAATCAATAAAATCTAAAAAAACCCAAAAACAACAACAACAACAAAGCTCCAGACATTGTTAATTAAAGTCATTAAAGCAAGTGTCAATGTTTAATACCAGATGCTCTGCTGACAGTGCCCCTCATGGTCCAGACATTTCGGGGTAAAAAAAGCCTGTACAGCAAAACCCACCCCACCAATAAACATTTCTCCTTCACTCAGCTCTGCACGAAATGCTGGTTTCCCCCTGCTGGACAGAGTTACTGGTGAGCACCTACAGGAAACCTTCTCCCTCCCAAGGGATTCCCCCTTTTTTCAGCCCTGCTCTTATTGCTGTGTTACCAAAACACAGCTGACCCCCCCAAGGACAGCTGGCACAACATTTTACCCACCAATTCAGTGGTTTCTGTGAAATGCATTTTACCAATTTTAATTAGAGGGCAGGAGGAAAGGAAGGCAAAACCGAGCAGGTGCCACAGCAGCAGGACATCTTCATACCAAGTTCCAGCTGAAAAACCCTTTCTCCCCCTTTTTCAAGCAGCTGTCCAGGTAACACTCCTCAGTTACCCTGGCCACAAGTGTGTGCCAGGCTGGCACACTCCCCTGGGAGAAGAGCAGATGTTTGAAAGCAGAAGATGCTGCTCACATTGATTGGACATTAAATCAGGTCCAGCTTCATGGCCAGAGAAGGACCAAAGTCAAGGAGAACCTGAGAAGCACTTCCTAAACTACTGGACAGAAAAGAAATCCTCCTGTGCCAGGAGGAGAGCAGCAAACACTGCTCAGGGGAAAGAGGGATCAAGTCAAGGGAAGCACTAAATTAGCCAGTCAGAACAGCAGATCCATGGGGGTTGTGTGGCCCAGGGGAAGAGGCACTCCAGGAACTCCTCCCCAGCACCCCAGGCTGTTCCCGGGGCACGGGAAGGACAGAAGGGTTCCACTGCAGCACCTCAAACCCGACAGGCTGAGACCTCACCCAGGAGCTGCTCCCGGCACAACAGACCGCCAGGACTGCTGGGTTGGGTTTCAGCAACAAAAAGGGCCGATGAGAGAGTTATCACCGTGCATTGACAGCGCTGAGACAAGTCTTCAGCCCCCCAGAACTCCCTGCAGGCATGGCAGGAAAGGTGCTTTCAGTGGGGAGGGAGCTGAGCATCTTGTGGATGATTTGAAGTTCACGTGGCCAGGACACGCCACTAAACTCCTGTATGGAAATCTGATTAAACTTTAATCCTCATGCAAATGGTGGAAGACTGATTTTCCAACTGAATTTTATTTTAAAAACCATACTGGATGGTTTGAGGGGTAGGAGTTGGCGGTGGGTTCTGAGTGACAGACAACAATTCAGAAGCTCAGTATAAGTGAGGCAAAATTTAAAAATAAAAGCCCATATTCTTTAAATACACTTTAAATGCAATTAAGCTACATCTCCTGTAAACACCCCATTGTTGCCCAGATAAAGGTCAGCATAATCTGATGGAATTCAGATAAACCAAGACAAAGAGAGGCATCAGCATGATAACAGGAGCATTTCAATCCATCCCACTGCAAGGAAAACTCAAGGTCACCATGCAGAGGCCAAACCCAAAAAATACAACCAAAAAACACCCCCAAATTAAAGCCCTTTTGTTCCCCAGCTCAGCAGGGGGAGAAGTTTCCAACAAAATGACAGAGTAAGGGATGGAGAGCTGGAAACACTGTGCTGCTGTGGCAGGGAGGGTATATATATTTATATATATATATAAATATCTCCACCATTTCTCCAAGTCTTACTTTAATCTCCTCAATAATTCACCTCACAGCTAAAAATTCTAATCAAGTAAAAAAAAAATAAAAATCCATCTCCTTGTCACTTTGGGGTAAATAGGCAAATTATCTGTGCAATTCAGCCCAGGACACAGTAACAGAACAGGCTGGTGGTTTCCTGTTCACCCCATCTCTACTTGCAGACTATTTTGGGTGCCTCAGATCACTGAGAATTTTGTGCAGAGCATCTGAGGACTGAAATGTAAAAAAAAAACCCCACTTTGAAATGTAACTGTGCATGAGGAGAGAGTCAGGGACGCCCTTAAGGTGCAGAAACAGCAATAAAGTAATTGCTTGTTTTACAGTTAGCATTGATAACCTCCCCCTCTCCTGTACTCTCACACTTACCATCATGTATTATTGCAGGTATTTTAACAGAAAAGACCAAAAACAAAACCCTAACTCTCAAAAAAAAAAAAAATCTCTTTTTCTTGTCTGACCCTGGATATGAAGTTGCTCCATTAATATTTCAATATTTGAAGTCCTAATCACAGAACTGAAACATCAATAATCCCATTTCCACCCGACCTCGGAATACAGATGTTATCAAGGATCATCAGAACAAACTGAATTTTCACCTGAACACACCAGAAGGAGTTCCAGTACCGAAAACAACTTTAAAAGCAAATGAAAAATAAAACAGCAAAGAGACACTCCTTGGGAATAATGTCATTTGAAGCAGCATTCAGCCCTCATCTATGCTCCATTAAAATACATTTGTATAAACCCATCTGATTCCCCCTGCTCCCTCTTCCCTCTAATCAGACAAAACAAAGATGTTTTAGGTTCAGAGACAAAGGATTATTATTTTAGGGGAGGGGGAATAAAAAACCTGAGAAGCTGCTGTGGCAAATTTCCAAAAGCTGCAGGGTGGGAGGGGAACCCACACTCCAATTCCCATGGACACGAGGCTGCCACATCCCCATCAACAAACCTGAAACGTTCTTGCTCAGGGGGTCACTGGGGCTGGGTTTAGTCTCCACTTTAGTCCCCTTGTAGGGTTTTAGATCTTCAAAGTGCTCCCCAAACAGGCTGCTTTAGGGCCTCCCTAATCCCCACCAGGGACACTCCAACCCCCCTGGCTCGAGGGCCACACACTGACACCTCTTTCAGTTCCAAAGAAAAGCCCCTGCAGCACGTTTAATAGGAAATTTAAAAATAAAAAAATAAAAAAAGACAGCATCCAGATGTTTCAACCGAGAGAGAAGATGTTTGTTTGTTTTCTGTAACTCCTATCTCCTGTTTTGCTGGCTTGTCTTTGCCAGCTACTCCCGAGCCAAAGCACTGCTGAGCTTACCAAAATATTGACCAAATCGGGGTAAACGACACGATTCCTGTTCCCCGAGGGAGGAACACGCACAGTGCAAGGAAGAATTTGTGTGCCAGGTCTGCTCCCAGCATCTCCCTCGGGATGGGGCAGAACGCACCTTGCTGGGGAGCACAAACACAGCAGCTGCACTTGGAAGGCTCCAGTTAATTCATTCATGTGCATCTTTATTTCTGTTATAAAATGAGTGCCCAAAATTGGTAGGTGGTGGCCAGCACCCAGAACCCTTGGGGCACCTGCACTAGGAAAAAAAATCAGGATATCAGGACTGGCTGACAATAATTTCAGCTCCCAAGAGCTGCATCCCTGTGCCCAAGGAGAACATCTCCAAAGGGTTGTCCTTCCCCACAGACCAGACCTTCAATGAATTCACAGGATCAAAACAGCTCCTTCTTAAAGCAGTCAATTCTTCTACAGTGAAGCCTTCTGTAGTAAATTCTTGGTCTTACAATTCCATCTGTTCTCTTTGAAATAAAAGTGTAAATGGGGAAAAGGTTTAAGGTGACACAAGCCCCCCAAAGCCCTGAGACCCTCCCTGTTCAGTTATTTGATGGCTGTTTATTCTCTTCTCCCTTTAACCAGGTCCAGGAGGGAACCAGCACAGCAGAGGTGCTTGCTCACAACACTTTTGGGGACAATCCAGCCCTTCCAGGTGCAGCTGGAACACCCCAGAGCATAAAGAGGAGCAGCTTCTCCACCACCCCCTTCACAGCTTGGCTGCTCCAAAACCCCATCCCGGCTCAACCAGGGCACGTTCACTGCCCACCCCCCCCAGTCCTGAGTTACCCAACCCCACAAACTTCATTCTGACTACAGAGGAGCAGGAAATTAAGTATTCACTTGCTGTAATCAGCAAAATGTAAGTAAAACACCAAAATGAGATTGTTGTATTAACACGGCACCAACAATAATTGCCAGGGAAAATATTTGAGTTTTCTTAAGAAATGAAAGATAAAAAGGAAAAAAAAGCCTCACACATAAGGCAAGCACATAAATTGTTTAATTATGAACTATTTCAGAAGGGGTTTTTTGTTGGTTTTAGTTATTTTGGGGGGATTGTTCTGCTTTTTAAGGACTGAGAGAAAGAGGGGATAAGAGACATCAGCTCCTGGTTCTCTACATGTTGTAAATGTATCTGTCTCACATATATGACTGTGACAAAGAGATGGAGCAGCAAACACCCTTCCAGCATTCCCAGAAAATACTGCACAAAGCTGGTTGGGATGGGAACACAAAGCAACAGCAAAGGAGCAAAACTTCCAGTTCAAAGCACATCCCTAATGATTCCTGTCAAAAGGCTCTCCCAGCCCAGCTGGGGACGTTTGGATTTTATTTGGACCAGAGAGTTGAAAATATGTATTTATTCCATAAGCACACTGTGTGCACTAAAACAAACATAAATGCAGCAAGTGACCTGTATTGCAGAATAAGTCTTAGTCACCCTGGACTTCCAAGTTTTTAAATTAACTTCATTATCAGTGAGCTCCACCCCAATAAAGACAAGGCTGAAACAAAAATAAAAACTGTTTTTGTACACACCAAAACTCCAAGACACTAAAAAGCAGCAAACTGATTTTTCCAGAGTGCAGCAAGTTTATATATACACATAAAATATACATATGTGTATATATAACACCGAAGGTCTGTATTTCTCCAGATACAATTACAAACAATCCTACAAAAAGAGTTTGCTCACGTTCCTGTATTTCAGAACTTAAATGAGCCTGATAAACCTGTCACCTTGTATTTTAGCATCCTTTGACTGGAGGCTGCCAATCTCCATGATCTGAAGTCGAGCCTTCCCAGGGAAATATCCCTGTGCTGGAAAGGATTAGGATCCAGCACAGATTTGGGGAACGGGGAATACTCAGACATCACTGTGTTCCAACAGCTTCCCATGTATTGCTTTTTCCCATCCTGAAACATTTACAAACATCTTGTTAAGCCAGGTTTTTTTCCCCAAGTTCAAAATGGAAAATGCATTACCAAATTGCCATTTAACAAAATCTCAAGTATCTGGATGGGGTTTGTGTTATTTCATTGTTCAGTGAACAAAAAGAGCAGATTTACTGTTGAAAGCTAAAAACCAAGAGCCGTATCATTTTTTCCTGATGAACCAACTACCAGTGTAATTTAAGCTAAATAAGAGAAAACTGCTTTGTGATGTAAAGTGCTAAATTTGTCTGCTTGTAGTCTCTGTAGCAACCCAATATTCCAAAGAGACAATCATGTGATCAATGCTCTCAGCTCCTGCTGTTTATCCTGCACTGTCCTACTTACAGCAGCTCTCAATTCCAGCTGTCTCCAGTCAAAGGAAAAACATCACCTGCTCTCCTGCCGGGACACGATGCCAGAACAGCCTCATTAGAGCTGGTGTAAAAAAATGTTGACATTGTTTGATTTAAAGATTAACATAGGGAGGAAATTTATACTGCAAAGAGCTGAGCGGCTTCCATAGGAAATATTCCAAGGAAGAGCCACTTGGTTCCAGCTATTGCTGGTGCAAAGTCAAGACACAGAAATGCCTGGGGCTGCACGTTGCTCTTGTGGTCAGCTCCAGGAGGAAGGAATTTTGGAGCTTCAGCACCCAGAAATCTCATTTGGGGTTGATAATAATTCCCAGCATCATCCTAGGGGATCGAGGAGTCCGACACTCCGCTCCTGAGGGAGGATGAGCCGTGGGAAACGGGAAAAAGGCAGCCAAGAGGGGGCTGAGGGAGAAATGTGGGTCAGAAGGACCAAGAGCACAGCACTGCCTTTGTCTGAGGGCAGAGCAGACCAAGCACCAACAGCTGATCCCACCAGTGCTGGCACTCCATCCACACACACCTTGGGCAGCAGGACCATCCCCAGGGCTCAGCCTGAAAAACAACACCCCCCACAGTGCCCACTCAGGGATCACACCCACCAGGGCCAGTTCCTCCTCATGGCAAGATGAGGCAGAGAATAAAAGAAAAAACCCCTGTGTCCACAACTCTGATAAGCACACCTTGAAATCAAGATAACCACGTGTCCAAAGGGTTCTAATAAAGCCAGACTGATACCTGGAACATTTTTCAGCAGTCATTTCCCATGGAGTTGCATACCTGTTGTTTGCATCAGGTAGTTAAAATAGGATTTCCATGGAGAAAAAGAAGGGACCGGTGGGCTGGCATTATAAAATCCTGTACCCAGACTAAGGGTAAAAACCTGTGAAACCTGTGCAGCAAGTCACATTTTGTAGGCTGTGATAAGCTTATCACTTGTGCTTTTCCAAGTGGGTTTGTTGGGGTATTTTGGGGGTTTTTTTACTTGTTTTGGGGGTGTGGTGTTTGGTGGCTTTTTTTTTTTTCATTTTGTTTTTTTAAGTGAACTTGTCAGACACCAGTTCTGGTGTGCCACCCACTGCAAGTGGTTGTATTATTTCCCAACAACGAGGGAGAAAAGAAAAAGGAACCATACAAGTAACATAGCACCTTTTAGAACTCTAGATTTGCAGTTGTCTATCAGATCCACCCACAAAATGGGGATTACTCAATTATTTGCTTTCTGGTATTTCAATTGTGTTAAAGTTTAGCAAGTTGTAATTATTACCAAAACTCCAAGAGGTGCCCTCCATGTAAACATGGGGTACTTCTGCTCCATTAGGAGTGTCAGATTTCATCTCCAGCAAGAAATTCTATCTGAACTAGTATTTAATTTGACAAGTTTCCTAATCATATTTATCCCAGGTACACACTGCTAATGAGTAAGAGGACCAGTCTCACCCAGAGACAGTTGCTGGAGCAGCCAAGCAGATCTGGATGCAGCAGAGCACAGTCTCCCACATTTACAGGGGGATTGTGGAATAAAGCACACACAGCCATACTCCTGAAAGTGGCAGTAACATCACAGCTGCTGGAAAGGAGAAAGGGGAATGACATTCCTGCTTGTCAGACTTTAATTTAATGTGCAGTTGTTTAAACCACGTTGAGTTTGTGGCTCTCCCTTGCTTTAAGTGACTGGCCGTGACAAATACAGGGGCCATTATTCTTTCTCTGTTCGGTTACAACTAAGGCCATTAGCAAAACCTTCTCTTTAGTGTTTTGTTTTACTGCTGTTCTGCTGAAATCACCAATCTGAAAAGGAGCCCCAGCCCCAGCACACACACACAGGGAGTTGGCTGCTCCATCCCTGCCCGATCTATAAACAGGAGGGGAACCAACATACTTGAAAACCTCAGACAGTTTCCTCAGGCTCGGGAATCGTGACTGGTTCTACCAGATCAGATTGCACCAAACCCAGGAGTGTCTCACTCTGCTCAGTGCTGGTTTTAGACCGGGGAGCAGCAGGGGAGGGAGGGAAGAGCAGGTCACGGTTGTCCCCTCGCAGCCGTGACGGCGCAGTGCAAACAGCTGAGGGCTTCCTGCTCCCACAGCAGCATCTCGAGGAGATATTGAACTGACCTCCTATCATTTCACAAGTTTATCTCTTTTAGAAGTCACATCATTAAGCAGCAAACAATAGTAATTCTTACTTCCCTGGTCATCTGTTCACGCGCCACAGCGGCATCAGATTGTGAACGTTAAGGACTGTCCTGTGAAAATTAAAATATCTGATGAAATGGACTTTTTTTTTTTAATATAACTTGATACAAGGAGGAAAAACCCCAGAGCAACAGCCAGGAAGGCAGAGCTGCTGGAGGGTCTGTTATCACAGGCAAACAGCTCCTGGGAATCCCAGCCCCACAGCTGCTGTGCCCACACACACGGACAGCGCAGCACGACCGACTGCATTGTTGGGAGAGCAGGGAACAGAAAATCTCCCGTTCTGGAAACACATGCTTTCAAACAGAACTAGGAAAAATCCAGATGGGCTCAGCTTCAACTGAAAGAAACAGCTCTATTTGCACATCCTTCAGAGAGACAGGCAGGGACAAAGCGGGGCTGAGGTCCCACAGCCCCGGCAAGTCACCTCCACCACCGAGAGCTCCGAGTGCTCCCTGGGCAGTTCCAAGCCTTTGGGACTAAAGATTGCCAGCAGGAACAACCAACCTGACTGAAATCTGCAGCTGTAAAACACAGGGAACAAGTGTCTCCAGCGGCTGGCCAAGCCCCAAAGTGCAGGGTTGGATAAACTCTGATCCAAAGCACACTGGTAGCAAACTTTACATCCCTAGGACACTGCGGGCCTTCAGATTACACAGGCACGGGAATTCCTTCCCAGGGCTTCTGGATGTTGATGCAAACAACAGCCCCAAAGACAGCAAAGCATAGAATATGGGATCAAAGGCACAACTAGAGCTCCAAAAACTGCTATGTGCATCCCCACCCCTGCACACAGGGGTGGCTCTGGGGAGTTGAGTTTGGGTTTTAATTCAGTCAGCCACATCTACAAAAAATAGATACATTTCCTATAGGTCTGGCTGATTAAATGGAGCCTAAAGAATGCAAACTATGTAAAAGCTGTATTCAGGTTTGGGTTTTGTTAGGCCTAGAGCAGCTGGCTGGTAAGGAACACATCAGCACCCCAGGTGCAACAGTCAGGGCATTTTCCAGGCCGGCTGCAAGTCCCTTTATGTTGAGTTTGCTGCAGTGTCACAGCTGACTTTTGACAAGAGAGAAATGTTCCTTTGGACTAGAATAGTGTTCCAATTTACACAAGAAACCAAAATCCACTCAAACCATCCCTCTTGACATCTCCTCCTCCCTCGGAGCGTGACAGACTTTGGAGCTACAGCGGTGGCATCGCCGAGCACCTACTGCAAGGTCTGGGTTTGAAATCTCCTCCACAGACCTGCCCAATCTTTTTACACATTTTCTCCAGTAGTTCTGGGCTACACACGATGCAGGTGGGTGGGTAAAAGCACACATTTCCTCATTTTCAGCAAGCAGGTTGACCTCCTGACCTTCTTTAAAAAAGAATCGGTCTCCAAATTAAACAAACGCCGCTGTTTTATTTTAAAAGCTTTCAGCAGCTTTGGCAGCTTTGTAGAGTTACTGTGAGAGACGCCACAACATAACTAATGCTTGTTTCAAATGGCAATTTGGTAAACCAGCTCCTCAAAGGAGGAAAGCCCAGACTGTGCCAAGACAATATTGGCTGAAATAGTTAAAAGTAAACTCTTTATTATTGATTTATAGCAACAACACACAGAAAAAATGGATGGACAAGGACACCCCAGAGAGGAAACATCTGCCCTGACCAGGGTGGAGAAAGAGATGCTTAGAACTAAAGGAGAAGTTAATACATAAATTAAAAGCAGCAGTTCACAACTACTAATAGAAACACACACAAACATGTGCTTCTGCTTCTTTTGCTCCAAAACAGCTCCTAAATTTCTTTCAAGTTTAAATTTACTGCAGAAGATGCCAACAATGGCCAACTCCACACCCAAAAAGCAAAGCCACTGATGTCCAAATTTCCTGCATGCAAGATTTAACACATACACAGACACACACACACACACAAGCCACACAAAAAAACCCTCCATCATCTAAGCTTTAAATTACTTTGGATTTTAAAAGCTGATTTGGGAACAGCGATTAAACTTGTTCCAGCTAACCTAGTTTTTATTCATTTCATTATTTATTGCTAGGCAACATAGACCGTGTCAAACCACGTTAGAGCCAGGAGGAGAAGCCCTTCCAATTTGGATCAGGAATTCTCTCCTTGCCCTGCTCCCCTCAGTGTGGGGGCCACGATTTCACACCAGTGCTCCCAGACACCACCTCCCTTCTGACCAGGAGCTGACATCCCAAACCCTCCTCTCAACATCTCCCCGAAGATGCAGATCACCCAGAGCTCATGTGGTACCTGCAAAGAGCTCTCTACCACGAGTTTAGTGTTTGCAGGCAGAATTAGCCCCAGCTACTGCCAAGTATCTCTTCATAAAGGTATCTTTTTTTAGCTTTCTGGATGGCTCTACCTTCTTTTCCACCTTATCCAATCTTATCCATGGTCACCGGTACAGAACAGATTGCCTGCTACACCCAGCATTACATCCTTTGTCATAAGAAAGCCCTGAAGGACTCCAAAAAGGCAGAAAAAATGAGGAAGGGCAGAGATCCAGGCCCAGTAACAAGTCACAGAAATCTCTTGATTAAACCTTTCTTCCAGCATGAAGCTTGAGCCAACCCTGATAAAAGCAAAATAAAAAACCCTGATAAAAGCAAAACATAACAAACAAACCCCCAATAAAGCAAAATAAGACACGCCTACCTCTTGTTTATGGGTTTCTCATCTTTCTCGTAAGGCTTCACGAACCACTTGCCGATGCGCACGAAGTTCCTGTTCATCAGACACCTCTCCAGCAGGTTGTGAACGGCCTTGAACAGCAGAGTGCGGCACTCATAGGAGAGCCCGTTCTCCCACACACCATCTTCCTCTTCTGCAAGGCCAAGAAGAGATCCAAGTTAGCATTAAATTCCCTCCTAGCACTCCGTGCAGGTATCACAGGATCCTTTCGGGACATCGGCGGCGTTAACAGGGGACCAAAAACCACCCTGTCATTTCAGAACCTTCCACAGTTCAGCCTCTAAGAACTCTGTGCTGGGTCTGCAAGGTCTGGGGAGTCTGGGTGACTTACCCTGCACAGTTAGTTGATAATTATGCTTAAAAATTAATTTCTCAAAGCCAAACTATTAATATATCCTGGTGTCTTTGAGCAGCATTGGCTGAGGAAAGGCAGTGTGTCATTTGATAACTGACCCTCAGTGTTCAACTTGTTGGAAATAATGAAAAAGAAATACTCAGATTCAGAAAATTGGTAAGAGCGACCTGAATAGCCCCAAAATGCTCCAAAGTGCAATTTTTCTTCTCACTTTAACCCAAAAATGAAGATATTTAAGCAGGTGAGTTCTACTTTCTGATGTATACGTAGAAGAGAAGATAAAAACCAGTGAGCAGCAAGACAAAGCCCAGCTGCTCCTGATGGGATTCTGGAGTGAAACACTGACATCTTGTGTGTCCCACAAATCATGGAATCCAACTTACACAAGCCAGATTCATTTGCCAGATCGAAAAGCAAGATTCATTACAAGGAACTGCAACCTCTTGCAACCCTTCTGGCTCCTCAGCAGGGTCTGAACACAGTTGAAGGGCCCTCAAAGCACATGCACTGGCCCAGAGAGCTGCCCTGACACCACAGTTCCATCCCACAGGTAAAATCAGGGGCATCTGCCAGTTCCTGAGGTGCCTCTCCGTGTACATGTGACACCAATCACTGCCAGCAGCTCTAATGAGGATAACACAACAAAACTGGAGATCTTGCCCTTAAATCCCTGGCAGTCGGGTCTTATCTTTACGGCTGTGACTCCTCCTATCTCCTGTTTTCTATCCCCAAGGATCTGCTGCTGCTGTCCTCGGACTAACCCAGAGTGGCTCTTGCAGTGCCACTGCTTTTGCACCCCGGGCAGCAGCAGAGACAAGGAGTGTGCCTGACACAGGTAAGGAGATGCATCTGCACTTCAGTCTCTGGGCAGCCATGGAATGACTGAGGTCGAAGGGGACCTGTGGAGGTCACTGCTGCAACCTCCAGGCAGAGTTCACCCCGAGACCAGCTCATCCTCACACTCCCTGTCCCTCCTGCCTTCCCTGCCACCTCCAGGAGCTGGAGTTCAGCTTTGGTTCAGCACAGCAAGGATTTGGATTCCAAGAGCTTTCCACTGGTTTGCCCCATGGTCAGGAAACCTCAGCACACACAGCCAAGCCCTCGCATTTGAAGTCCCCCCTGGAAATAAGCCCCTTCACCTTTCCCTGGAAGCCACTTACAAGCTTAAAAGGTTGCAATATTATTAACTAAAGTCTCGATATCCTTAAATTAGAGAGCATCTAGAAAACTAGACACCTAAGAGTTTTATTTAGGAAATAACATTACACATTAGCTCAATAAACAATCTTTAAGGCAGGGATGAGAGAGAAGGGAATTTCAAGATGCTTTTGGCCGTGTTTGTGTGTTCCTGATTCCACACAAGTAAAAGTCCATTCCCACTCAAGACCAGTATTGTGAGTAAAAGAAAATTACCCCAAGTAGCCTTTTCTGAGGGACAGAGTAAATAGACCTGCCCCACCACTTACAGAAGAGGAGCTGTGCATCATTACAGATGAATCATTACACGAAATGATTTTCTGGTAAAGACAAGGAAAAACAAGGAGGAGCATTTCCCACAGCCCCACCACTCCCTTCCAGAGCTGGAGCTCAGCAAAGACCTGGGGTGTAAGAACTGCAAAGCTCCAAGATAATCCAGTAGAAACAGGGTCCAAGACAGTGGTACCAAAGAGCCACGACAGCCCAAAGTCCAAGGGTGTGCAGTGTCTGTGCCAAGGGCAGAGGTCGTGCCCCAGCCCCGGGGGGTGCCCTGGGCAGCGCTGCGGGGCCAGCCCGGTGCCAACCGAGGAGCTCACCAGAGCAAACATTAACTCCAGAGCTCGGGGGGGTTGGACTTTACCTGCACAATCAACTCCACGCCATTTCAAAGGTTGAACGCCTGCTTTGGAGGTGGCTGCTGTGGTTTGACACGCTCACTGGAAGCACACCCATGGCCTACTGGAAGAGGGAGTGCAAAGAGCTGTTTCCAGCTCTGTGCCCCGTTCTGGTTTGGCCCAGCAGCGTGTCAGTGAGGGGAGGTGCTGGCACGCAGAGGTACTGCAGCAGTTCAGACCCTGTGCTGTCACACTGCTCTCCTTTCCTGAGGCCACCACAACGTGCCAGGTGTTCATCAGCCTGCCCAGCTGTGCTGACACCCCACATGGACAACGTCCCCCAGGCTGCTGCTCTTCCCAGCCCTCCCACCTGTTACTGCTGCAGCAGAGCTGCCAGGGAGAGAACACCGGGTGGGGAAAGTGGAAGGACTGGATGGAAATGACAGTTAAACCCAGCATTTCCAAGGGCTGCTCCCCAAAACCACCTGCTCGGAGCGAAGTGCACCCTGGTACAGGAAGGGAGGGTGAAATCAGCTGCCAGTTAAAGATCCCATCATTCAGAACATTATTCAAATTCATGCAGAAAAAGAGCAGTAAGTGTTCTCTGTCTTCTTGAAGTCTATTTAGTCATTCCCCCTCCCCCATTTTTACAGTGGTGGATGGAAGGAGAGGAACATGACATCTGCTCACACCTGCCAACTATTTTTCTTCTCAGTTCAAATTCTTGTTTTTTCAACAGGAGAAAACCCCTCCCACCATCAACCACTCATTAAAGGAGGGGAAGAGGCACTGTTGTCTTCCAATCTTTCTTAAACAACAACTTCAAATGCTCGATCTGACGGGGACAACAAACCAGAATAAGGTGCTGACTCATTTTCAGAAGGTGTTAAGCCACAATTTCACTTTGGACAAGTGTTATCCACAGAGGTGCTCTGGCAACCTGGAGGTTATGAGTATTTTATTTTTGGGTAGTTCTCTTGGCCGTCCAAACCATTCAACTCCTCTGCAACGTGCCAATCCATCAAACAGTTTGTACCAGATCCCACCATAACAATTTGCACTCCCTCTCTCTGGACACCAAGTATCAGGCAGAGAAGTTGCCTCAAACGAAGCTAAAAATGATCAGGAAATGAAGAATTAATGCAAACAGTGGCCAGGAGAAAGCAATTTTTATACTACACACAAATTAACTTTCTCAGCCAACACCTCCTTGATATCAGCACCACCCAATTTTATTGAGAGTTGGAGCCACTTGCCTTCAGTACTTTTATGTTCTACTTTATATTCTTCCTGGAGTTCAGCTGAAACAGTAAAGCTCATTTTTCCTGATTATGCCCTTCTGTCTGTGTGGTGCTCTTGGAGAACATAAAACCCTCGCAATTTGTAGGGAATTCTGAAAAAGCAGTACCTTTAAACCTATTAATTTAATTCAAGGGAGATTTTTAAACCCTGTTTGCTACTCACAGCCCTTCAGCCAAACATATTAATGAAGGATTTCTCAGAAATAGCATATAATGACAAATCTATACTGCAGTGGATAAATACACAGACTTGAAAATGCAATTTTTAAGAAGACATTTGAGAACATGGATTTTGCCCCTTCTTCCTTTCTGCCATCATATGACACTGTGCCACTTATAAAAACACACTGATATAAACCTGATTTATACAATCAAACCTCCTTTGTGAGCTTCAGCTTACAAGGGAAGCAAATAAACCAAGTGCTGTGAAATTGGTGCTCTGTACAACATCGTAGTAATATGAGGGAAACACTTTGAGTAAAAGTTTCCTATTTAAAAAAAAAAAAGATATTTAAATCCTCAGATAGTTTAAATTAAATTCTCAAAGCAAGAGTTGCCCAGTTAAGCCACTGAAATATTACTTGGAGGGCCTCTATCCCTTATGAAACGAGGGAGAAGCAACGGATTTCGCAGGGAAAAAGGAAATCAATACAATTTACAAATACCAATTTGAGAATCTAAGTAAGGCAACTTCAGTTTGTTCCCAGCAGAGTTGTGTGTGCTGTCCACAGTCACTGAAAAGTCTGGATACAGGACTCTGGACATCCAAACCAGCGGGAAAATTTCATCACCTGAGAGGGAATCACTGCCCAAACTGCCCCAGTGAAAATATCCAGCAGCATCACAGGTTACTTTCTGTGGGACTCCCCCTTTACCTGCATCACACACAGAGGGTTTTCCAGCTGAATATTTAAATGCTGAAAATCTCAATGTATGACCTTTCTGTAGCTGGGCACACACAGAGGGATGAGATGATAACAAGGAGTTGTTACAACACCGTTTTATAAGGATAACAAGGTATCTGCTCTCCCTCACTGTCTGTGGGGTGTAAGTTGGGCTGGGCTGGGCTGAGAAACTTCCTAAATAAATGATCCCATGTCCTCCACACTGTCTGAGTAATCCCACCTGCAGGTACATCTACACTGCTCAATCTGTCATTACTATTATTTCCACAGGCACGTTATGTATGTGACATTGTACATAAACAACGTGACACGATGCCAGATCCTCATCTGCCGGCACAAAGGATTTGTCACCTTTCTCCACAGGGATTTCACAGGCATGGTGGTCAGGAAAAACAGGAAAAAGGTTCCATCTCTGTCACCTTCGAGCTGGTGCTCGCCCCAAGGCCCAGAAGTTTGCTAGAGCTGCTATGGGAAATGATTTTTGCAGAATGCTCCTCAGCACTTCTCCTGAAGCGGCTCCATCTCCGACATGGAGGACTGAGGAAACGCTGAAGCATCAATGCACCAGCAGCAGGAACACTGGGAATCCCTCTCCTGGCAGCCACAGGACACACAGATCCTTCCCACAGAGCTCTCAGGTGCAGGATGGTTTGAAAAGCATCCTCTTTTTTCTTTGTTGGTTTTATTTTTTTAGGAGTTCTTGGGGAGCAATTGTTATTTTAAAAGAGCACCACCGGCTGAACTGTTCTCCAAATTCCCTTTGCCGAGTGCTTGGACCTGGCAGGGTTTGTGCAGGCCCTGGGAATGATAACTGGCTCAGCCCCTGGCCCCACTGGACCGAAGGAAGGAGACCCTCGGTGCTGCCACCAGCACAGTCCAGCCCCTCACAGACTGCTGGAGACAGGATCTGATCTACAGTGCACACGTGTCAAGAACTGCACCACACATCAGTCTTTGCTGCCAGGACCGTTTGCACCACAGACAAGCACCAGGATTCCCCCCCAAGCTCTCCCAAAACCAGAATTATTTGGACACACTCACCCCCCCACACACCCAAACATGAGGAAGAGTGTTCAGCAAACAAAAAAACTGATTATCTTGATATTCGACAGGCACGAAGCGAAACTCTCTAATTTTTTAAAGTAAATTAACCCAATTTAATAGACAGCAGAAGGAAAAAGATGCATCTTGCAGCTCCCCATTTAACAGCTGCAACGTGAAGGTCAAAGCCATCGAGCAGCATTCCCCTGTCCAAGCATTAATCAGATTGTAACCATTTCCTTGGGACCCGTGTCTGGTACATAATTCATACCCAACTGTTCTCAGGTTTGAAATCATCCACTGCCAATTTAAAGAATAAAACTCCAAGTGTGGAGGTAGCCACTTGAAAACAAGGAAGCAGCTCTCTGATAAAATAACTGCTGATCAGAGCAGCCAGAGCCCGTTGCCTCCTGAAATTGGAAGAGATGTCCTACTTCAAGGTTTGAGTTGCAAGAATTACTATAATCAAGCCTCACTGTCACAACAAAAACATAACCTTTGAGGTTGTTAGAGGATAAAATAACATTTCACTAACTTCTGCTTGCCTCTAGCTATGCTGGGGTGGAAAGAGGCTCCTGGTTTTTTGGTGTTTTTTTACAGTAAGTGGGTTCCTAGGGAAGGAAAAGAGAAATAAATGATGGAGCGGAGTCAATATTCCTGATCAATCAGCAGCTCTGAACAAGTCTCCTTTTGACATGCCCCCAGGCACCAGCAATCCCTGACCATCAACAAGACACTTATCCAGGGCCTGGTAGAGCCCTGATAGAGCCAGGAGCTGCATCCAAAGTGTCTCCAGAGCAAGGAATGAACTTCTGGAATGTACAGCTGAGGAGAGACAGATCATTTCTGTTTTCAATCTGATATGCACAGGTGTACATCCACACAACTGCACATTCCCTGCTGCAGTGATCCTGGGAGGGGGACAACAGGGTTACTGAAGGCTGACATATTTAAGACCCTCATGGCTGATAATCAAGATGGGTCACAGTCATTGTTCACCCAAACTACAAGTCACCAAAAAAGCCAGAAACTGTCAAAACACCAACCTCTCCAGGCAGAGTTTTGTACCACAAGGAGCCAGAATGAAGAGCTTGGACAGATTTCTAACCAGTGCTCTCTCAAGGGCCACTTCCCCAGGAGCAGTCTGTCCATGGGCACGGAGGGACAGGCTGCTCCCAGCCCCCTCTTCCTTCAGGACAACCCTTCCCCGGTCCAGCAGAAAAGTTGTGACCCAGGCAGCACCTCAACCTTCAGCAGCAAACCATTTCCAATCAGTCTGGCAGGTAACAAGCCTCTGCTAAGAAGCCATTTATCATTCCCGTTGAAAACGTTACAAGCCATCACCGGGAGAACAAGGCAGTGTGAATTAGCAGGAGGAATTGTCCAAGGAGAAAATCCATTAGGCTGTGAAAAAGGTCAGATAACATTGTTTGGGCCCAGCCATAAGTCTCTCTTACACCAGATTCACATTAAGATTTTGTGTAACAGGAAAGAGAAGAAGTGCAGGTGAGGGCACCCCTCAGCCTGCTCCTCTGTAGTCCAGCTGAGGAGCATCTGCATCAACTTCTGGTCACGGGAGCCAAGCAAACCAACACATTAGGATGTCTCCTTTTATTTAGAAGGAGACAAACACATGCCTGAAAAACCCGAGATGTCAGACACAGCCACACACCCACTGAGGTCACAGTGCCACGAGTGAGGAGCATTATGGAGAGGACATGTGGAATGGCTCCGGGGAAGCACAGACATCCACAGGTGACCTGCACAAAGACGTGGCTGGGAGAGTCTAATCCTCTCCTATCTCTCCCTTATGCCCTCAGAGAGGTTCAGAGTCGGTAAATCCCTGGGATGATACCTGCTTATCCACCTGTGCACAAGGGTAATTCTGTGTGAGCACAAACACACGCACACTGGACACTCCAGTGCTGCTTTCAGGAGGTGCCTCTGTGCTCCATCACCAGCCAGACTCAAGGGAATGCCAAGAAAGTCACTCAAAACAAATCATTTTAGTTATTCAGCTTAGGTAGTGCAGAACTGCATTTTCCAAGTGGCTTAACTTCCACTGGCTCTCCCACTCAAAACGTAATGAAACGTGTTTGCCTCAGTTTAATCCCACCAAATTCACACAGACACTTTCACACCACTGTTGGTGTTGGCTCAGGACAGGCCCAGGCCAAAACCAGCATTCAGCCTAAGTCACAGCTCAGTCACACAAAGGATGTTCCCTGCAGGTCAAAACTGAGGTTATTTATAGGGCAAAATAAGGAAGCCTTAAAAGCCCTAAAATACCAAGCAGAGCACGGTGTAAGTGCCATTTAAGATGCAAAGTTTGCAGTCCCGGGACAGACAGGAATAAGAGCAACATCCCAACCTTTTGAAGTCAGTTGCTCAAAGAAATAAACACGGTTTTAGTGCGTCAATTGTTTTCCACACACTCTCATTTTTGTATGAAAATTCCACGCGTTATTAAATTGTTTCAAGTCAACTTCCTCAGTGGCAC
This sequence comes from Myiotriccus ornatus, assembly GCA_036023395.1. NCBI lineage: Eukaryota > Metazoa > Chordata > Aves > Passeriformes > Tyrannidae > Myiotriccus > Myiotriccus ornatus. The sequence goes on from JAYRBT010000051.1 coordinate 2,700,878, forward strand.
TTTAAACTCCTGTTTGTTCTCCAGCTTATCCACACACAACAGGCAGCATTAACAACTTCTGGTTACCAGGTCACCAAACCTTGGGCTCATTTTACACCTCAGTAATCTGAATACTGTACATTATTTGAAAGGAAATTGGAGGGATGTATTTAGTTTCTTTTCCCCCCCCCTCTGGAATTAGTTTAAGTCTCACCTTTAGACTCCTACAATTTAAATATCAACTTCGTCACCTTGCTGATAAAGCAGCTGGGAACCATCTACGTGGGGAATTGAGCTCAACAAGCAAACATTTCCAAACCAAGGTGCCAGATTTTAAGTACGGCGTTATTGAGAAATACAAATATTGTCAGGCTTTCAGAAGGCTGGGGTGGAAAGCAGGTCCAGAGCACCGGCAAAGGGGCAGAGAGAAATCATAAAAACCCGAGGTTTAAGAGATTTTTTTGCACCAAAACAGCTGGTGAGTTCCAGGTGCCTCCTCCTGAGGGCTCCTCACCCATGGTTTGACTTCCAACCAAAGCAACTCCAAAGAGCTCAGGAGTTGCCCAGATCTCTACAACTCTTATTGCATCGTGAAAAAACAAAGGGGCTTTACTACTTGAAACTGAAAATTCTAATTGCCCAACAAAAGGGATCTTATCAAAACATGTTTGAGACATCACTTGTGAATCACAGGCACAGCTTTAAGCACAGCTTTCTGGTGAAGGAGCTGCCAAAATCCATAGGCTTGTGCTTTAGTCTTTTCTTTTTTTTTCAAGGAAACAAGTGGGGAGCAAAAACCTGTTTCTTGAGAATCCAGCAGTGACCTAAACCCACAGGAGGTGGAATAATTTGGTGGGGGTTTCTTGAGAATCCAGCAGTGACCTAAACCCATAGGAGGTGTTTGGTCACTGCTGGAATCATCTGGTAAGGGTTTCTGGAAAATCCAGCAGTCCAAGGCCACCTAAACCCCCAGGAGGTGGAATAATTTGGTGGGGGTTTCTTGAGAATCCAGCAGTGACCTAAACCCATAGGAGGTGTTTGGTCACTGCTGGAATCATCTGGTGGGGGTTTCTGGAAAATCCAGCAGTGACCTAAACCCATAGGAGGTGTTTGGGCACTGCTGGAATCATCTGGTGGAGGTTTCTGGAAAATCCAGCAGTCCAAGGCCACCTAAACCCACAGGAGGTGGAATAATTTGGTAGGAGTTTCTTGAGAATCCAGCAGTGACCTAAACCCACAGGAGGTGTTTGGGCACTTCTGGAATCACCTGGGGAGGGTTTCTGGAAAATCCAGCAGTCCAAGGCCACCTAAACCCACGGGAGGTGTTTGGGCACTGCTGGAATCACCTGGGGAGGGTTGCAGCAGTAAATTTACCTTCACAGACAACATTCCTTCTCCGGTACAGATGCTCTCAGGGCCGGCAGCCCTGAGCACCACGATCCTTTCCCTGACCAAAGGACTGACCAAAGGGTCCTTTTTCACCGGCCAAAGGAGCGTCCTCCTACCTGAGAGGTCATGATGGATCAGGTCAGCGAAGTTGGGGTCGTCCCCCCACCAGAAGATCCAGAGCTCCCGGCGCCCCGGCCGCTGGTCCCGGCGCCACACGCTGAGCACGTCGGCCTTGAGGCAGCGGCTGAAGCTGCTCAGGATGGGATCCTCTTCCGTCACCGGGAAGAGAATGGGGGCAGACGTTGGGCCCTGCCACACGTAGCGCTTCCATTTAATCCCGGTGAGATCGGCCTGAGGGAAGGGGAACAAAACAACGTCACACATCCAGGCAGGTACCCCCCGACACAAACATCCAGGTGAGGGGAGAGAGGAAGGATTGATGGCACAAAACTGAGCGGAAATGGTGCTGCTTTGTGAAGGGGAAACGACCAGGAATCCTGGTTTAAAGTCTCTTGGAATAACTGCAGTAAAGCGAGAGCTGCTCGTTTTCACTACACGGAGAAAAGGCAGATTTGATTTAAAGTCTAAGAGTGAAAAATGTAAATTATTCACAGGCTGCAACTGCCCAAGCTCCCGAGCACCTGCCTTAGCAAGGGACATCTTTCTTTCTACTTGCTTATGCACACACCACCTTCTCAATGCAAGATTACCCTGTGGAAATAGGCAATACAGTAAATCTAACCCAAGCACACATTCTTCCAGCCATCTACTGCTTTGGAAAATTTCACAAGTTTCTCCATGGTAAAACACTCTCTGCATCTCCCCCAGGAAGCCTCTCAAGTTCCCTGATTCCACCAGGAGCTCTCATTCCTCACACCACATCCCGAGAACTTCAATCCCAATTTCACCATTAAATTATCCGTTAGACCTGCGTCCACATCGATTATGAGCCACTAAACTCCCTTCCAGGCAAAAATGAATTTGATTTATGTGGAGGAAGAGTCCCCACTCGGCCTAATGGCAAACACAATTCCTGGGTTATCTGCATGGCAGCCCCAAGTTTTAGTGCCGAGTTCTTTCCCCCAAGTAGGGGAGGCATTGCCCCGGCTTCTCCTGGAGGAGGGACCACAAGGCAGGCCGGCCTTTGCTCACAAGTTACTATTTTTTGCCTTCCCGGCATGACAACACACAAAAGATTACTGCAACATTTAAATGTAACATGGCAGCCTCCCCACCTTCAGCAGGAGAGCGATTTGGATGAAAGGTTCCCTGCAACAGTCGATACTTTAGAAACACTTACAGATTTAAAAATACACTGTTAATTTGGGGCTGCGGGCCTGGTGCGGGCTGCAGGCACCTTCAGATCCCCCCCTCCATCCAAAAATATCAGTGCCACAGCTTGGCACAGAATTGTTGTAACAATCTCTAGAATCATAAATATCAGGCAGTCAGCTAAGATCAGCTCATTTGCATTAAAAAGCTGATGAAACAGCTCAGCACAGGCACCAAAAATTGCATCACAGTCCACTTACATCGAATCGACTTCGGGAGCTACCAAAAATTCAACAATGTGAACGACTCGATACTTGGGTTAAAAAGGGCTACAAAATGGTGCACATCAAAACACAAGAGACAGCACCGATCCCGGGGAGGGCATCACCAAAACCGGCCCTCCAGGATAAAAACACGCAGCGACAGGGATCCGTCTAAAGGCGAGGAAGAAGGGAGGTTTCGCCTCGGCTTTGGGATGTCACGAGTGGGGAGAGGAAAGAGAAAGTTCCCCGAGATGCGGGGCTGGAAGGAGCAGGGGCAGGAGATGAGAAGGCAGGAGATCAGAGGGAGGCAACGGGGAGAAAGGAGGAAAAGTTGGGAGGCACGGAAAGGGAAGGAAAAGGCGAGTTGCAGGGAGGATACTATCCAGGAAGAAAGCGGAGGGAGGGGCGAGGCGAGACAGACAGCGATGGAGGGGGAACCAGAGGGGCATGGGAGAGTTGGCTGCTCCAGGCAGGGCCTACTCCGAGGGCTCATCCAACAGAAGCTCTGCTAAAAATGGCTGCTTTGCTTCCACTGCCCCTTCCCCCTCCCCCAGAGCTCGGCTCCCTTCCCTCCGTGTCCCCGGGCGGCTGCGAGCCCGGGGCCGCCACTCACCAGGCAGAAGAGGTTGGAATGGCAATCCTCCAGGCTGGCCCCGTTCGGCACGAAGCAGGAACTCATCCTCACAGCCACAACCCACACGCCATTATCCCACAGCCTCCGACAAGAAAGAAAGAGACAGCCAGGGAGAGAGAGAGAGAGGGAGAGAGAGAGGGAGAGGGGGAGAGAGGGAGAGACAGACAGCGAGAGGGAAAGGGGGAGGGGGGCTCCGCACACGCACAAATAATAATACAATTAAATAAGGGATTTACACACGCGCGCACGCGAAATAGTGGCAGGGGGAATAGGACGAGAGAGGCGAAGGGGGGGTTAAAAAAATATATTAAAAAAAATCTTAAAAAAAAAAATTTTTTTTAAAGGAAGTCAGAACGTTTTCTCGTCTTCTGGAGCTCCACCGGGGGTTGGGGGGGGGTAAAGCCACGGTGGAAGGGGAGAACAGAAAGAGGGAGGTGGTAAGTAATCCAGCGACGGGAGATTAAGATCAAAATCCTCCCTGTTCCTCTTGTCTTCTCGTTCGCATAAGGAGGGGAGGGAGAGGAGGTGAGGTGAAGGGGTAATTGATCCAACAAGAGAATAAAAATGGGGTAATTAATCCGGGGGGGCTAGGGGTAAAAATCAGTTGACATCCCTCCTTCCTCTCTTCTCAGATGCCAAGCAAGAGAAGTAGGAAAACATAAATAATCCAGCGGGGGTAATTAATCCAGAACCCCCCCTCCTCTTCCTCCTGTTCCTTTAGTCATCAGATGAGAAAGGGGCAAATTGTGGAATGACTGGGAAGGATTGGCCGTGGGAGACAGAAAAATCCAGGCTCGTCTCTTCAGAGTCCGAGGGCAACAGGGTGTGGGGGGGTCAGATTCTTCTCCCTTGCTCCAAAAATATTCCAAATAAATTAAAATTTAAAAGCATAAAAACAAACTTCAGGGACCAGAAGCAAGGCCAGTCTGAAGAATTCGTAAAGGCAGAACGAGAAAAATTTCCTGGGGTGTACCCCAAAAAAACATCTGCGTGGGCAGGGGAGGGGGGAAGGTATTCCTTGAGAGAGAAAGGCCGCAAAAGTCTCCTCAGCAGCCCAGCGGGGGATTAAATTCCCGTGTGGAAAACACTCCCCTTCCCCAAAACGAAACAGTCTTCGCAGCGAGGGCGAAACCAAAATACCCTCCGTCGGGTAAAAAAAAATAAAATAAAAAAAAAAATCCTTCCGTGGGGAAAAGAGGGAGGGGGAGAGGGGTGGAAGGAGGAAATTGCGGGTGACCCTCGAAGTCTCTCCGGGGAAGGATGGAGGAGTCTCCGGGAGGCCGATCCCCGTCGGGGGAGGAGGACGGGGCGAATCGCAGAGTGTCTTCGGGGGGGCTGGTCCCCCCCAGCTGTCCGCGGGGGCCGGGGGACCCCCGAAAGCCTCCGGAGGGAGCGCGGACCCCGCCGAGGCACCGCGGGCAGCGGGGAGGCGACCCCCGCCAGAGCCCGGGGGGCGGCGGGGCGGGGAGGGATCGGCCCCGCGGCGAGGCCGGTCCTTTAAAAAATAACGAGGAAAAAAAAAAAAAGGAGCGACAGAGAGCGAGCGGGACAAA
>JAYRBT010000051.1:2724616-2757756 GCA_036023395.1 Myiotriccus ornatus
GTGCCCCCACCCCCCGGGGTGTGCCATCCCACCCCGGGGTGTGCCATCCCACCCCTGGGTGTGCCATCCCTCCTCCGGGGTGTGCCATCCCCCCCCGGGTGTGCCAGCCCCCCCGGTGTGCCATCACCCCCCTGCACAGCGAGGCTGCAGCAAACTGCAACCACAAGGTAACTCTCATGACAGGACGAGCCATCAATAATCATCTCTTTTTTAAGTACAGCATCCTATAAATCCTCCTAATTAGTAAACTAGATGTCTTCTTTTTAGCAAACAATCCCCAGCCTCCCTCCTTATTTATTTCCCTGGATTCAATTATGTTTGCACCTGCTGGCCCAATCACCTAAATGACACATTCTGGATGGAAGGGAGAAGCTGGGCCATAAACAAGAATTTCATTAGAGTTCCATTTCAAATACTTGCCTGCACCTATCTTCTCTGCTTCGTGGAGAATGTTGCTGCTGGTTCCTCCTCTGTGGCTCTGCTCTCCTGTCAGGAGACACAGCAGCACCAGCAAGAATTCCTCACTGTTCCTGATTTCTCCTCCACTGCGGACTCCACGGGAAGCAAAGCTGGCGTTTTCCTGCAGGGGAGGCACCGTTAGGATAAAGAGGGAAGAACTGATTTCCAAGCTGGACTGAAAGACTGATAAAGGTCCAAAAATGTTAGCTGATTGCTAAAAAGACTCTTGGTAAAACAAAGGTGAGGAAATATTTCTATGGAACTTAAAAACCAGAGTTAACAAAACTCAGCATGGTCATAGGAGATGGTGAAAGCAACGGTCCAAATTCCTGAGCATTCTTCCCACTGTTACAGGGTACAATCAATCCACAGTTTCCTTTATAACTGTGGAAAACAATCCATTATATTTTCACATAACCAATTAAGATACATATAAGCACAAGTTATTCTCCAAGCAACTCATTTAATCCACGATCCTGCATCTTTCATTTCACCAATCCTCTCCCAGATTTATTTCCTTGCTCAGTGCCTTTGATCTGCTCTCAGGTAGATGGGTGTCTGAGGGACCAGGGGCAGGGCTCTCAGGTATTCTGCTGTAGTGTTTAAGAAAATCTGAGGTGTTAAAAGAAAAAAAAAATAACATTGCATTATTTGGTATTTATCTTTGGATTTCTTGCCTAATTTTAGACAGTCGAGTCCTACAATTTTCACTTGCAATTCTCACGTATTTCAGCTGCCACGTCGACACAAATGTGTCAGATGGAGCTTGAACAACCCTCAGCAAAGCTTTGGGTTGTATTTCTGATGTCTGAGCAGCACAGCCCTGGGTGACACCCAGGGACAGACATTCCCCACTGGAAGCAGGGAAGACAGCACCAGGCTTTGAACCAGGCAAGTGCAGATGTTTAATTGCTGTAATGGCTTCTGAAGGTACGAGGAAGGTAGAAGGAGTCCAAGATGAATTCCAAGTGTTTCACTCCATAAGTAGTTCTTGGTTAAGCAATAAGTGCTTTTGTAAGTATTCTTCCATTAATTCTTTCCATTAATGAAGAGAAGCAGTGCATGAGCTGGAACTCTTAAATTAAGATAACCATTATCATAAACAGCTGTTTCATTTGACAGTTTGAGGGATATGGGCGTGCTGTGATTTAGTTCAGCGACTTCAGCTCGGCTGAAGGCTCAGGCCACGAGATTAATTGAATTAAACAGCCTTCCCCTTGTCTCTAACTGTATCAGTCATCAAATCACCATTCAGGGACAGAATCTTTAGGGGGTTTTTGTGCCATGGGTGCACACAAAGCCTCGAGCAGGTGGGAAGTCAAAGCCCTCACACCGCCACGTGCCAACTTCTGACACACCCAGACCCCTGAGAAGGAAGCACAGAGCCAGCCATGATCCAGGCATGAAATGCACAGGGAGGGGAAATTCTTCCCATGGAGATGAAGTGCCATGTTTGGAAACTAAAAGGACCTAAACTTCGTCTATGCATTTCCTCCTAAACCAACCCTAAATCCAAGTGTGGCTGCTGCACTTTCTCTGACTTCACTGGGAAAAAAAAATGGCTAAATTTGTGCTTGCTTCCCAAAAGAAAATTAATTTTCAAATGAGGAGGAGAAGCACTCCAATTTCCTTCCAGAAACCTCTGCGTTCTGAATTCGTATCTGCATCCTAATTTTTGCAGCCTCATTTTTATACCCTCTTCACCAAGCTGCTGCAGTCTGTACCTGATTTTGGAGTAATTAGGGGGCACGGGATATCCACAACATCCCAAATCATCAACTTTTGCATCACTCAAGTACTGATTTTTCAGTGTTGCTGTTGCAGACTACACCAAGAGCCTCAGGAATGTCTGGAAAAACAGGCTTGGTGCTGTTGAGGTCAAAGGAAAAAAATCTATCCCTGATTTCAACCCTGATAAAATTATTGCCACCCATCTCTGTGTGATTGTGTGATACATACCTTAGCAGATTCTGTAGGGAACAACCATAATCCCATAAATCATAAACATATCAGGATCTCCTCTCCAACTCATTAATTTTTGTTAGTGACCTATATGTGGGCATAACAGACACAAACAATTATTTTTAAAGCTGGTAATATATTTAGTCATTTAACCCCTTTAAAAAAAAATAAAATCCTTTCCATACTTGTAAAGTGTTATAGGCCTAATCTGGATAATCTTATTACATGTCAAACATGGTCTTACCCATGGATAACACTTCCTAATACACTGACACATCCTCGGTAACACAAAACCTCTTTTTGTTAGAAAAGAAGTAAAAATGCAGTCAGAGAAATTTAAATCTTGTCACCAAACTAAAACCAGCAAGTAAATATTAACTCTGTGAAGTGCAAGACAAGTTTTGTTGACCACCGAGGTAAATATTGACTGGAATTAAGCAAATATTTACGTGCTGACAGGAACGGGACGGATCCCCTTCAACACCACAAACAGAATTTTGCCTCCTCCATTTCTGGGTTTGTATTTATACCTGGGAATTTGTCTACAAGGGCAGGGCTTTTTAAAGATCTAAATTGCCTTTTCTCAGCAACTAAACTGGATGTGTGTCCAGAGGGCTGGAATATTTTGGCCTTGTCCGAGGCAGAGGTTTATCAGATGGATTTCAGGCAGAACACATTAACTCACTTCACGAAGATCTGACCAGGCAACAACACTCAAGGCTCCTGTTTAACTCATCTCTAAAATGGTCGACAGAAAGTTAGTGAAATTCCATTTTATGAGTTATGTTTGAACTCCAATTTGGAGTTTAACCTAAAATATATCACACCCAGGGTGGAATTGTTGGGGCTGTTCTGTGCAGGGCCAGGAGTTGGACTCTGGTGATCCTGGTGGGTCCCTTCCAACTCTATGACTTACCAAGGCAAATAAAGAATAATTAAGGCTATAACTCTCAACAGGTACTACAGATGGAATATAAATTAACAAACTTATCTACTCCTTCCTAATAAATTCACTCATGTTTACACACAGGAGCATTCCTTGGTCAGTGGAAGGATTCACACATTCTGATTCCCATCAGATTGGGAAAAGCCTAATTTTGAGCAACTTCAAAGATTCTGCTGAAAACTGTGGCACCTTTAAGGGCACCCATTAGAGGATCCCAACGCCATGATCGTTACATCTTCTGACCTAAATACCTCTGCGATGGTTTTCCCGAACCAATGAACACACACCTCCGAAGAGTCTTTAACAGCTGGGTATTTGCCGAGTGGCTGTATTTAACAGACCCTCCAGCGCCACTTCGAGAAAAGTCCAGTTCAGGAAACGGCTTCTCCACTTGGTTCTGATGCCCGCGGGAACGGCTCTTTCCTGCAGATAAAGGCAGGAGCTGAGCACCCTCCTGTGCAGGGAGCAAAAACTGCAGCTGCCCTTTGTGGCTCCGCTGGCTCGTTCTCATTCCAGGCTTTATCTGGGTAAAAATAAACAAGACCCCGGGATCTCATTCACCGGCTTTGTACCAGCTCTCTGACAGCACTGCGGTGGAATTACCCTCAGTTTAGAACGACTTGAGGAGGAAGGAGCACGCTGAGAGCTTGTAAGATTTCTGGAGACCTCAGGGAACAGGGTGATGTCATCGCAATGTAAAAATATCTGCTTCAAATTCCTTGCGAGTCTCCTTGACAAAGCTCCCGGGATCAGAGTTCAGCAGCGAAATTCAGCTCCTCTGCCATCGCCCCCGGGGGGGAGTTTTCCAAATAAATAAGAAGATTGATAAGGTCTCTATCCTGCAGTCCCTCAGAGCTGTTTTCTTGTGCTCGAAATCCGAACTGAAGGAAGGGTTGGGTAGTTGCAGGAGTTAGTTTGAAAAAAAAGACTGAGCATTCAAAGCTCAAAAATTCAAATTTTAAAGGTTATTTGAGCCTCTTGGCAAGACTTTCAAACTCTTCAAACAGTTTAAACTCTCGTAGTTTTGCAAAAGTCTTCCATACTCAAGCAACATTTTTGGGTAAAATGAAGACAACCAATAAAGCCTTTGAATATTCAGGACATTCTGCTATTCTACAGACTCTTACAAAAAAACCCACAATTTTTTGTCATATCATTAACTAAAATTGCTCTCCCTGTATCTGAGATCAGCTCCTTTAAATCTCACCACAGATGTATCCTGTACATCTCATTTTAAAGCCCCAGCTCCTTCCACACCTCCTGCTGAAAAGATAAAAAAAAAAAAAAGGTGATACAAAAGATGCAGATTGTGATCCCTCAACCTGCCCTGCAGGAAGATTTCTGCAAGAGCTCCTCCAGGAATCACTATTAGGATGTAAAATACTTTCATCTAACATTTCTGTGTATAGAACAAGCTCCCAGCAACTTTTAGTCCAGAGTAATTGTTGCGGAGGGAAGCACTGAGCTGCCAGGGCAGAATTCCACAGGGATCAGTGTTTGTTCCAGGGTCCTCATGCACTGAACAACCACAGGGAAAGCAGGAACTCACTGAGCAAACCTGCTGATTGCACCAATTCAGGAGGTGCCACCTATGCCTGGGAGAGTCAGAAAATCCGGGATGCTTATACCTGAGTGTATCCACACCTGAAAACGAGCCTGGACACTGATCCAGCCAACTCCGTGAATTCCCTGGCAATCTGGCAGTAGAATCCAACTAGAGATTGGTAAATTTATTACCAGCTACTCCACGAGCTAGCATGCAATACCCACGGGAGAGGACTTCCAATTTTAAGTGAATAATCTCTCAAATCTTTCTTGTGTCAGGAGTTACTAAATCCAGAGGTCATTAATGGCACCAGGAAAACACACCTGTTAAATAACAGCATCTCTGAAGAGTTCCATTCCTTCTAATGAGCTGTGAACTGGGGATAAATCAGCAAGTGACCTGCATGAGCAAACATTATTGATTAATAAGCTGCCACGAATTAATTTCGTATTTCCAGTCCATGTAACAATGAAAAGCTGTTTGAGGACAACCTTGATTTAAAGCTACATTTGTACTTTAATGCATTTTATAATTACAAAAAAGAAACAGCTGAAGAAATCTTTTATATTTATACCCTTCCAAGCGGTGTACAGAAGGCATGCATAATTTCCAACCATAAAATACTATTTAAAAATAAAAAGATCTGTAATTGCTTTTCCTGATTCGAGAATCAAATTGGGATTTTTTTTTTCCACGTTGTCCCTCACAATCCAAACACGCTGTGAGTGACTGACTGAGCAAAGAGTGGGAGAACGAACAATATGGCACAGCAGAAGCCAAACACAACAGGTCTGTGTTATCCTTGGAAGGATGGGGACATGGCCATGTAATTCTTCGAGCGCTTCCAGCCAAGCATCTGAAATCTGCAATGCTGCTGCTACTGAGCATTGTGATAATTAGGCAGAAGAATTACACAAATTAGAAGGTCTTCTGAGTTCAGGGGGGCCCACAGGAACAGGAGGCCGGTGGGTTTGTTTAATATTAAGTGTATCTGTAATAACTAGCCCAGGTTTCTTCCAGCCCATCAGCCACAGCCCAAGCGAAACGCAGAGGACACGAGGCCTGAAACTTCCAGATGAGAAATTCCAGGCACAGCTTCTAAAAACATCACAAAAAGTAGACCAAACTGCTGCAGATGTCTCCTTGAAACCTACCTCCGAGAGAAACAGAGATGCATCCCGTGTTTTCAGCCTCTTCCTTGAAAATAAAAGAGAAGGTTTGTTGTCAGATGGTATCACTCAACACCAGGCCACTTAACTCTCATAAACACTTAGTTTTTCACCTTATGAGCTCTATGTTTTAAGTGCCCCCTCTCTCCCTCTCCCGGGGTTACTGACCCCACAGCATTTCTGTATTTAAACTTTTGAATTAAAACAGCCTTACTTTTGAATTAAAACATTTCTGTTCTAACACAACACAGCACTGACATTCAAAGCTGCTCAGATAGATATTAGCCCCACTTCCCCCGTGTGAGCTGCATACCTAAACACTCCTAGAAGAAAAAAACACCCGAGCCAAGGAAAACAGATGCCACTTCTGGACGCAAAACTAATTTATTCAAGAGCATGTTTCGAACGAAAAAAACCCCGCCCTGTATCTATTTCCTTTCGAGAAATAGAAAGAGAGCTCCCGCAGCATTAACTAGGGCAGCGCTCCCCTCAGGTTTCCCGGGAGGCAAAGCCAATTTCCAGACAGCAGGACTTCCCTAATCGCCGCCGACGAGCCGTCGCAGCTCACATATATTTTATATGTCTATACGCATCCCTTAATTTCCTTCCTTATTACAGCCTTCGCAGGTTAATTTTAATTGAGGCTTTCGATAGAATTCAGCAGGAACCTCCCGCCCCCCCCATCCTCCTTCCCCACATTTTGGCGGGGCTGCGCCTGAGGGGAGCCCACCCAGCCCCTCACGGGCCATGGAGGGGCGAAGGCCCCGACGTTGCCAGAGCAACGCCCAGCTCAGAACCTTCCTCCTTCTTCCTCCTCCTCCTCCTCCCCTCACGGCTCCTCCTCTTCCTCCCACCCCCTGGGCCCCGGCGATGGCGGCGGGCGGCGGGCTGGAGGCGCCGGGCGCCTCATGAGGTACCGGGAGGGAGGGCGGGGAAGGGGCGGCCCCGCGTCCCCCTCACAGCCCGGGGAGGGAGGGCAGGACGCGGTCCCAGGGTCTTCCCCTCCCGGCGCGGGGGTCCCGGCGGTGCACACCCCGCCCCGAGGCGCTGCCGGGGGGTCCCGGCTCGGCGGTGCCGCCGCGGTTCGAGCCCTCCCGAGGGGGAGCCGCGAACCCGGGGAGGGTTCGAAGGGCCTTTACCGAGCGCTTTATTTTGGCAAATCTGCGGCGCGGGGAGCTAAGTCCGGGGGTGTGCGGGGTTGTTCTCTGCAATCCCATTTAGTAACTCCGGTGATCTGGAAGTTCGCTCGGCGCGGCGCCAGCGGCACTCCGGCAGTGGGATCGCTGGCTTTTTAAAACACCCAGCTGTCAGGGTTTGCCCCAAGCCACCATCTGGAGAGTGCTAAACAGGGTTGGTTTTGTTTGTTTTTTTCTATTCCCTCTCCTGTTTGAACCGACACTGGTGTCCCGGTGCTGTGAGACTCAGTATCGCTGTTCGCAGAGTCGGCACCATCTCCACTCCATCGCCCTCGTTCGTGCGCCGACAAATTCGGGACGTGCATTTTGGCCGGTTCGAAGCACGGTGTCACCTTCGGCCAACAAAAAATAGCAGTACTCCAGCAGCACTTGTAAATGTTACTGAGCTCCCATATTCATGTGTTAAGTTATCGCGGTTTACTTTTTAATATCGTTTTCTTTCTAAAGGCTAACGAACTTGGGGTTTGTGTAAATTCATGGAGAACTTTTTGCCGTGCAAAACCAAGTTTGATGTAACCTCTTTGTATCCGCGGTGAAACTGGCTGTGGAAAAAATAATTTCAAAGAGGAATCTGTAAGAGTTTGAACAACAGGAGGAGGATTATAACAAAATTCCCCGTGTTTCAGTAACACTACTCCATAGTGACAAGGACTGTGCCAAATCCAGCTTCGAGGCATTCTCCAAAATCGTTACTCTGATGTCACACCAGTCCAGAGAAGCTGATTTAACACTATTTGATCAAAGGCTGATACAAAGTGAGAAACTGCCCAGCAAGGCGATCAAAAGATGCCAATGGAAAGATAAACAGGACCTCGTTTGGCTGCTCTCACTGTTGGACCATTTGTTGGCTGCATTTCGTTTTTCACTTAGAGCCAGTCTCTTTGAAATGCTTTTTACAATGTGGCCTAACCTGGTTCTGCTCCCTTCCCCAGACAGGATAATCACATTAATCTGATAATGGCCCTCAGTTTGGAGCATGGCTTCTCACCAGGCAGTGTCTGAACCAGTGCTCACCTTTAATGGGTGCACGTAAATGTGCTCCTTCCTTCCCCCCCATCTCCGTTTGCTCCTTCCCTGCCCTCCTGTTGCTATTTTTGTGCAGTTATGCAGCACTTCCAAGATCTCCCCCGTACAAGCCAGTGCTGGTCTCCTGTCCAGCAGCTTTTGCTGCCCTGGTGTGCACCAAAGCAACCTCAGCTGTTCCTAAGGAATGCCAGGGGAACCTGCCCGGGGGTGGAAGGCAACAATTTCAGTGGCACACGGAAAGCTGTCCCGTGGAGGTGGGGTGGGAACCCCTCGGAACGAACACCCGCAGGATCTTGGGGAACCTTGTCTCCACTTCACGCAGACAATCACCCAGCACAACGCACCGGATTCTTTTCCTTCCCTGTTTCTCTCTTCCCTTCAACTGTGCCTTTTTCTCCCCCGCTGCAGGAGACACAGCCCAGCAGGAACGCGGAGCGGGAAGGCTCCCAGCATGCAGCCCGGCTGCGCCCACCTGCACAGCGGCCCGGGGAGCGGCGAGCCCTGCCCGCCATCCGGGGACACCTCCCGCCATCCCGGCACAGGGGCCGTGCACATCCAGCTGGGAGAAGCCAGGGACGGCAGCCCCAGCTCCAGGACGGGCTCCCACAGCCGCTCCCACGGCCACGGGGAAGCGGCAGGAGGGCTGGAGGATGCCGGCCTGGACTCGGAGGAGCAGGGAGGGAGCTCCCTGTCGGAGCTGAGGCACCTCCTGCAGTGGCTGCACAAGAGCCTGCCCTACCTGCTGATCCTCTGTGCCAAACTGCTCGTGCAGCACCTCAGCGGTAGAGTATGACCCAGCCAGGGCTGAGCCAGGAAAGCCTCCCCCCAAAGAGACAGACTAATGGCCTGATGGATGAAGGATAATTCCATTTAGTTTTAGCTTGGGTTTTATTTGCTTTGTTCATCAGAAGGAGAGATTTGCTAAACTGCATTTCAGTGGCTTCTGTTTCCTTTGCTGGCATATGTACAATGTGCTTAATTATCCTGCTCGGAGAGTCTGAGCTATTAATTGTAATTACAAAGACATATTAGAAGTGGCTGCTTTTTAACCCAGTTCAGTGATGATTTTTTTTTCCCCTTTTCATGTGTATAACTGATCCTATTTTCCTAATAGGCATTTCTCTTGGAATTGGGCTGCTAACAACTTATGCCTATGCAAACAAAAGCATAGTAAATCAGGTTTTTCTAAGAGTAAGTATCATCCTATGACACAAAATTCTTCTAAGTTAACCAAGACTTTTATTCATCAAATTTTGAAAGAAGTGTGAGTGGAAATACTGCTTTAATTACCTAATAATGTTAGGTATAACAAGGTTTCAAGATGGAAGTTGTCTTAATGCTTCTGTACAGTGTAGAACCTCTCAGATAATAAGCATAAAAAGAGGGTTTCTTTTTCCCCCCTCTGACTTTGACTGGAAATCACTTCAGCTGATAAAAGCTTTTTGTAATTTATGGAAGAACTTGTGGATTAAACAGCAGTTGACAGCTTACATTTTCATCTCTCTGTTCACTCCCAAAGGGAAACCTGTTGTTCCTTCAGAGTGGGGTGGGTTTGGTTGTGTTTCTAGAAAAAACCTTGACACACACACAGAGGAACTGGTATTTGGAAAACATTAAAATTACTGCTTTACCTTTCCCCTGAGCTCTTTGTGGCCTAAAATGACTAAGATCCAATCCTGGGGCAGTGAGTGTGCAGGAG
Organism: Myiotriccus ornatus; assembly: GCA_036023395.1. Classification (NCBI taxonomy): domain Eukaryota; kingdom Metazoa; phylum Chordata; class Aves; order Passeriformes; family Tyrannidae; genus Myiotriccus; species Myiotriccus ornatus. The sequence goes on from JAYRBT010000051.1 coordinate 2,734,620, forward strand.
CCACAGGCTTTGGGGGGTGTTTCAGACACTGTTCTGAGGTAAGGACTGCAGCCTGTCCTCCCAATTCCCTCCCAGGAACGGTGCTCCAGGCTGCAGTGTGCCTGGTTACTGCTCTACCTGACTGGATCCTCCCTGCTCCTGTACTACACCTTCCACTCCCAGTCCCTGTATTACAGGTAAGACAGAAACACCTCTGCTCGCACCAAATTACTCAGAACCAACTGGGCACATTTCACTGGCTATTCCTAAACCCCACAGTGGGTTTAATGTGCCGTGGGAATGTGCTGGTTTGATCCTCAGCTTTGGCCCTGTGGGGCTCTGAGCACTTTATGACTCCAGGGGTTTTTTCCCCTCCTCCCCTCTGGGCTGTGAATGGAAGGGCAAATAGCAAACCAAAAAAAGCAAAGCCAGGGATGAGGGTTGTGATGAAAGAAGCCTCCAAGATGGGAAGGCTGCCAGAGATCCCAAGGATCAATTCCCAGTGAACAGTCCATTTTCTTTGTGGAAACCAGGTTTCCTTCTCTCAGCCTGCCACGATAATCTCTGCTTACAGTTGCCTCTACAGAGGGTGCTCCAGTAACTTCTGATGCTTCTTTTTGTAGCTTAATCTTCTTAAACCCTACGGTGGATTTCATGAACTTCTGGGAGGTCCTTTGGATTGTGGGAGTCACAGATTTCATTCTGAAATTCCTCTTCATGGGCTTCAAGTGCTTTATTCTCTTGGTGCCTTCTTTTATCATGTCCTTTAAATCCAAGGTAAGGAAACAAGCTGTATTTTTGCTTCCTTGGTGCAGATTCTTTTCTGGTAAAAATGAGCCTAATTATTAAATTCTACCTAGAGAAAAGTCTGTAATTAAAGATCTGTGTATAATCCACCCTGGGCAAGAAAACCCTGGGGATTTCCTGCCCTTCCCTGCTTGGTGCTGAGGAAGGTTTTCAGTGAGATGGGAAACAATTCCTCGTATCGTGTCAGTGGATAAATGGCTTTATTCCTGTCTCTGAGGTTGAGGAAAGCTTTTCTTTCCTGCCCTCTAAGAACGTGTACAGGCCTGGAGCAGCTGGGGCACAGCCACTTTGGGACATGCCTGACAGGACCTGTCCAGGCTTTAAGGTCTGCACGTGCAAACAGCTTTTTTATCTCTTCCGAAACAGTTCTGAGTTCTCTCTGTGCTGATAAACCATATTTGTGTCAGATCAGTGAATTTGATTCATAGCTTAATTTCTCAAATCAGCGAGGTTTAATAATTTTCTCAGGAGCTTGCCCTGATTGGTGGTGTATTTATTTTTATCTGCTTCCCGAGGTGAGGCAACAAAACCAATTACATTTTATCTTAAAATTGCAATTACCAAGTGCTGGTTCCAAAAAATAAATGAACAAGTGCATTTTGACGTGGTAGCATCTGAACAGGATGTGTTTTGGGAGGTTTTACCTCTTCAAATGTGCCAGAACAAGTTCTTCTCAGGTACAACTGGCTTCTCTAAATCCTGATTTATAATCAAGATCTTTGGGTTTTTCTACAGCTGGCGATGTAACATCTAAAAACCAGTTATTGAAAATTCCATGACACCAACTGTGACCTAAATTGTGCCTAAATCAAAGAAGGAATCTGATCAATAGTGGCAAATTGTGGCACTATCCAGTGCTCCTTCTCTGCTATAAATCGAGTTTTAAAGAGAAACTGGAGGAAATGAAGTAAGAGCTGAGCTAAATATCTGATTATCCACACACACACACAGGGCTCTGTGCAGGACACTTGTGTTTTTAGGGTGTTACTGAACTCTGGTTACCTGTTACCCCCTCCTGCTTTCCTGGCCCTCAGTCCTCTAATCACCCCATCCCTGAAGGAGTTCATTATCACAAGGCTTCTTACAGGGGCATGAAATCATGTTTACAGGGAAACAGGTTGTAATTAATGTTTGTTAAGAAAAGAATGGCCCTTACTCTCCTTTTTTAACCCCCAATGCAGGGCACAGCTCTGGCTCATGACAAGCTGATCTACATGACCAAATCTGTCTTATTTTCCTTTTTCATAACGCTTTAATTTCCTTTTTTTTTAACACTTTTGTGTCTGACAGCATCAAGCAGGCAGACCATCATCTTTTAGCCCATGAATTGATTTTCTGCAGCCCAGCCATCCGTTCTGTTCCTGTCACTTGCCCAGCTGTTATTTCATAATGAAATACTGAGTTTCATGTGGAGTTGTTTCAAGACATTACGAGAGGGAGCTGCTGAAAGAGAATACCAATGCACCTTTTTCTCTGTGTTCCCTCAACCCCTCTGTGTTTGGAATCTTCCTCTGCATGTCCTGCTCAGGGCTACTGGTACCTGCTGTTGGAGGAGCTGTGCCAGAATTACCGCACGTTCGTCCCCATCCCGCTGTGGTTCCGCTTCCTCATTGCCCGTGGGGAGCTGGGCAGTGTCCTGGGATGGTCCCTTGGGATCCTGCTGGGCCTCCTGTACCTCACCCTGAAGGTAGGTGAGCTGTGCACTCCTCTCAGCCACCCCGAGACACAAACCAACCCAGAGCTGCAGGCTCCCCTCTGCACTGAGGGCAGGTCAGTGCTGCAGTTCAGCTGGAAAACTGATACAAAACCTGGCTCAGCACCCGAAAGCAGCATTTCCTGCACCTCTTCTGGGAAGGGCTTGGGATTGCAGAGCAAAGAGCACTTACTGAGTGTCCCCTCAATCAGCCACTGATCAGGCTGTTGTCACATACCGAGGAAAAGAGCAAAAATGCAGTGGCTGAAAGAATGGGCATTTTCCAGGCAGCTGCATTTTCTCTCTGCTGGAGTATCCTGTGGGATTCTAAAACACATCCCTGCTGGCTCTCTGTGCACCAGGGAGCTCCTGTGCCCCACGTGCACCCAGAGTCAGCACAGCTTTGGCTTTGACCACACTCACCACTCCCTGATGCCCTGGTACCTTCACTGCAACCCTGAAACTATGGCAGGGATGATGAGAACGGTGAGATGTTTGCACTCAAATGCTTCACTTCAGAACCTCAACACTATTTTACTTCTAAAGAACAAACCTTAGTTTGGTTACACATCGAACAACCCGAAGAGGGTCAGTCTGAACTCTGGCTTTGCTTATCCAGCCAGCAGTGAGAATCTGCCAAAAGCTTGGAAGACTTTTAGTTCACAGAGGAAAAGATAGCTAAGCATAACTTGAGTTGTCTTTCCCATTTCAGCTTCTGAGCTTTTTTGGACAACTGAGAAACTTCAGGAAGGTTTTAAGGATGTTTTTCACACGCCCAGTGAGTATTGAATTCAAAAGTTCAAAACCATAAACCCAATTTACAGGGAAATACTTTCTAAATGCCCCATTCCTGTGTTACTTTGTACTGTTCTAGCAATAAACAACTGCATTTTTGCATCAAACCCTGTATACCCTTCTCCCATTTCAGTCTGAATTCCTTAACTAAGTGATTTTATTGCCATCTGAACAACAACCACCCCTTCCAAAATCTCTTCTGCACAACCCTCCAGATGAAAGGACGTGCAGTAACACCCCCTTTTTGTCCTGCTCCACTTCAAAAATCACCAAACTGTTTCCCTGGAGTAGGGATTTAATACTTCTCCTGCCACAGCAGCCCTTACTCCCAATTCCCTCCTGTCCTGGTGTGTTTGGTCTCGGCTTTTCCATCCCCCAGGACCCCAATATGTGCTGAGGGCCCTTTGTTTTGCAGCACTATGGGGTGCCAGCCAGCAAGAGACAGTGCTCAGAATCAGATGATATCTGTTCCATCTGCCAGGCTGAATTTCAGAAGCCCATTCTGCTCATCTGTCAGGTAACACACACAATCCCAATTATGACTTCTTTCTGCAAATTAAACCACAGCAAATGAGATGGGTGAGTAGATGTTTTACGATTAGCTTCAGAAACCAGGCTGTGCAGTTAACACAGTGCTACAGGTGGAAGGGCTCAGAAGCTCCAAGCTCTCCTGCTTTTCTTGCAGCACACATTCTGTGAAGAATGCATCAGTCTGTGGTTTAACAGAGAGAAAACGTGTCCCCTCTGCAGAACTGTCATTTCAGACCACGTTAACAAGTGGAAGGATGGAGCCACGTCAATGCATCTCCAGATCTTCTAAAGCTTCTCAGCCAGCTTGGTGTGTCCCCTCTGGGTTTCTCAGCCTCCTGCAGGCTCAGCTGGAGGAGGTTTCCCAGTTCCAGGGCCCAGGCTCCTGTCAAACCTCCCAGCTTTTAGAACACGGCAGAAAACACTGACTTGGCCTCTTTTAAGCAGAGAACACTGAAGTTTTCAGAATGAATGCAGAAAAAACCAGCCTTGCTCCTCCTGTGACAGTCACAGGAAACAGAAACCCTGAAAGGTGCTGCATTAAGGCTTTAGTTCCACATTCTGAGTTCCAGACTGGGCTAAACTCTATTTAATCTGCTAACACAACTCAGCCCAAAAGGTCAACCTACCACTTTTATGTGAGCAAATGTTTTACTCTGGACTACAGTGACAATTAGAGCTCCTTGTCACACTTGCCATGAAAGATCCCTCAATGCCCACTCAATTAAATTGCTCTTTACTCCTGCACCTGTACCAGCAACTGCTTCTCACTGTACCTGGACAAGCACAAGAATGTTTCCCTTTAGGTTCTTGGAGGCTTCTAATGGATCTTGGGCTCAATCTTTTGCCTTTAAACCAACCACTGATGTTAGTTTTTTACTTGGCATTTTATAAAGCTGGTATTTTTAAAGCAGATCTTTAATATTATATTTTTGTCGTAACAGGAACCAGATTTTCTTACAGGGGAGAATCTATTTTATACTGTTATTTGCAATTTGTAGTATGCATAAAAATCAGAGAATAAATGCATTTAAATCTACTTGTTTGGTGCATGTTGATAAAGAAAGATTTGTTACTGTTTGAGTATTTAAAGCTCACTGCCAGGTCTAGTTTTGTTGTTAAATTAATGTCTCTGAAAAACAAAAATGCTTCAAAAGCAACCATTTATTCATGACTAGGTTTTATGTTAATTATAGCACTAATTATAAACAATCTCACTTGGTTTTCCTTGCTTGTCTTTTCTCCCTTTGCTGCTCGGGTAAGGCTGAAAAAGCCACTCAAATTATTGTGTCACACTTAGTTGCCATAAACTGAACACCTTTAGAAACTTCTAAAGCGAGTAAAAAGAGAATTAAGAAGTGAAACTCTTACTTGGTGGGTGCCGGGCAGGGAGGGATCCGCGGCGCTGCAGCTCCCCCAGGACCCGCTGGGGCTGCCGGGACAGCCTTAAAGGCACAGCTGAAGGGAGGAGGGCAGAGCTCGGGTTCGAGCACAGAAACCTCTGCCCGGGTGAGGGGAACGCGTGGCTGAACCCAACAGAGTCTGGAAGGGCACACGTGACAACCAACCCCCCCCAAAATACCGGGCAAAGCCAAAACTGCAACTTAGCCCGGGGCAGCTTTCCCTGAAATGCTCATTCCAACCCTTTCCGTGCCAGTCGCTCTGTCCATGCACAAATCCTCTCGGAGGAGGCAGAAAGCCAAAGTCCCAAGACTTGGGCACGATGTTACAGCAAGGAAATGCACTTCTTAATTCTCCACTATCGATCAGATTAATAAGCAGCAAGGACTGCAGGCAAGACCAGATTTACTGCTTAAAGATATGAAACCAATTAAAGTGTTGACTTGGGGTTAATAATAAAAACCCACCACCACGAGAACTCAGCAGTGTCACCTGGCCCGTGAAGCTCCCCAGGATTATTTTATGGAGCACAACAAAGAGTGTCAGTGCTTTAATCGACCCTGATCCTCTGGGCTCTGTGCACCACCCAGGAGCAACAACTACAGTAAGGGTGGAGATTGGTCAAAACCAGCAGCAGGGAACAATTTGGGGTTTATTCTCTCTTTCTGTTGCTGGTTTGGGTTTTTTTCCCCTTGAAGATCCAATGACAGTGATCCAAACCCAGTAACATCAAACAGGTTTTATTAAAATCAAAGAACTACGGAGAGGTTTTGATCGACCGCTGTAGATTTACACTTCAGAAATTAAACAGCTCCTCCTCATCTTGGACACAGAGGGGGGAAAAAGGGAGGAACTCACCTCCAGGAATGCCATCCTCTCTGATCCACGTGGAGTCAGGATGCAGCTCTTCCTGACCCAGGCCAGGATCACCTGCAGGGGCAGAACAGAGAACAGGTGACAAGTGACAACCAAGAGCAGCTTTTCCTGAGCCCCAAACCCCAGTGAAGGGACCAGCCCTTTTAACAGGCTGGGAAATGAGCAGCTCTCAGGGAATTCCTCCTCCCTCCCTTTCCCCTCCAAGCTGTCACAAAGACAATGATTCCGATCCTGAGTTACACTCAGGGCCTACCTACTTCCTAAAAAAGAAATGACACCTGTTTAGATTTGCTTTTAGTTGCTCTTCACATCCATCTTATTTAGCACTTGAGGACATTTAGTCCCAGTGAAGTGGGAAAGATGAAAACCAGGCCAGGCATTACCTTGGCTGCACTGGGGCAGCTCAGGTGTGTTCCTGCAGCAGCTGCAAATGGAGTTCATCTGGAAGAGAACAACCTGCAGGTATTTGGGAGCTGCAGGAAAAACACTCAATTTGCCTTGTTCTGAACGACTTCTCCTCCTCCTTTCCCCCTTAGGATAAAGGACATCCCTCCGCACTGGGAAAATGAGACCAGCTCTCCTGCAGGGCCACAATTCACCCACACCAACCAAACCCCACCCACGTCCCAAAAACAAGAGCCCTCCCTCAGGGTCTGATGCTCTTTCTGATTAGCAGTGAGAACACGCTGGGAGTCAGCACTGAAGAGAGAACAGAGCCCAGATGAAGCTGCACTGCAGGGGCACTCAGAGATTCGATGTTCTGCAGTTCAGCTCTCCCAGAGCAACTCCAAGGAAAAGGGATATTCAACAGAACAACTGACTCGATGATTTTCATCTTTTATTATGAGCTAATACCAGGATGACATTCAAATGTCAGATGGCACAATTAAGACAGTCTTGGTAGGAATTATTCCAGCATTCCCAAAATTACAATTTAGTTACACGAATGGCGTCAAATGCATCACTCCCACGAGAAAACGGATGGAACTCCCAATATCTTAGACCAGAAGAGTTTCTGCATCGAATGGGAAAAAGAAAAACCTGCTGGTAACACAGCTGACCTGGAAACCTTTTCTGATAATGACCTGCAGAACAAAATATTTCCCTATTTAACATCTAGTAAAAAAAAATATGACTTTTGTTCAAGTTTAAGATTTAATACTTTTTATATGGTTAGCCACAACAGGTATTAACCTCAGTTTTACTATATTTTTGTAATGCTACAAAAATCCTATAAAATCAAATTATAGTGAATTTTTCAGTGATTATAATTAAAAAAGCGCAGCTTGTACAAAATAAAAAAAATAAGATTCTATACTCTAATGAAAAATTTAAGACATTTTTAAATGAACAAAAGAAAGCACTTGTTAAGCTCTCCAATATTCAAATGCATTCTGCACTTATCTGAAATAGCCAGACAGGAGCTACAACTCCACTCCCCTCAGTTCACAACTAGTAATTTTGACACTATTATATATATATATAGAGGATCTATGTCTGATATTTTTACAAATAAATACAGGATAAACCATATTGCATAGTGTGTGCTTGCTGTCTGAGTCACACTCCCAGAGTTTCACAGTCCTGGTAGGGAATTCCACTTCAGAACCCACGGGATGGAGCATTGACAGTACACGGAATTTCCTCGGAAAACCGGTCAGTTGGGGCTGTAATTCGTCAGTGAACTCAGACAAACAACTCTTGCCATTCTTGCCAGCCATAATTAACCAATTCCACTGGCCAATCTACCCAGTACACCGAAAAGCAACCGCTGGCTGCAACTGGGACCAGGAGAGCTCTGCCTCCAGAAACAAGATCTGCCTCCAGAACGAGAGCTCTGCCTCCAGAAACAAGATCTGCCTCCAGAAACGAGAGCTCTGCCTCCAGAAACAAGACCTGCCTCCAGAAACAAGATCTGCCTCCAGAAATCAGAGCTCTGCCTCCAGAAACAAGATCTGCCTCCAGAAACAAGATCTGCCTCCAGAAACCAGAGCTCTGCCTCCAGAAACCAGACCTGCCTCCAGAAACAAGACCTGCCTCCAGAAACCAGAGCTCTGCCTCCAGAACGAGAGCTCTGCCTCCAGAAACCAGATCTGCCTCCAGAAACGAGCTCTGCCTCCAGAAACGTGAGCTCTGCCTCCAGAAACCAGAGCTCTGCCTCCAGAAACCAGAGCTCTGCCTCCAGAAACCAGAGCTCTGCCTCCAGAAACTGTTCTTTAGGCAAGTGCCTTTATCCTCAGCTGGGGCACCTCAGCAGGGAGCAGCACAGAAGCTCCACGTGCTGGAGGTTGAGGCCTTTGCAGACGTTCCCCAGCCAAAGAGCAATCCAGAACACAGGCAGGGTTGCAGATGGTCAGAGTGCAAACAGCAGCACTTGGGTTTTGGTTTCACAACACCCCCCCCCAACAATGGCAATCCTCCAGCAGGGCCTGTGGCACTCACTCACCGCAAGGGAACTTCATCTGCCTCCCCAAATTAAATTTTCTAACAAAAGGAAGAAAAAGGAATATTAATTTTTGCTCTTTTTTTTTTTGTTTTTTTGTTGGTGGTACCAAGGTTATCACTGAATCCTTCCCACCTGCAAAGCTGAGCAAAGAGCACTGAGCGGATTCAATGCTTGAGAGAGTTTTATGGCTTGGATCCTATGGCTCAAAAAAGGTTCAGTATCCACACAGGAAGCCGAAATCGAGGATAAAAAAATCCCTACTTGTTGTGAAACACCAGAAGTAGAACTTTGCACAGTTTGACTAAGGATAATGCAACGTGTGGCAGGCAAAAAGTGACAGGACTTGGATGCAGCTGGATCATCTCCACACACACACACAGCAGACACACCCTAAACTAGTGTAAAGCTCTGCAGATTTTAACCCTTTCACCAGCTATGCTCATGGAAATGCTTTCTTTTAAGGCAGGAAGTATATATTTAAGGAAGGTAAAGTTTTACCTTTATTTTATTCTTTGTACCTGTAAGTCGTTTGTACAGATCGTGTGACAGTTTTTAAAACCATAAATAGTGTCCTTAGAACAGAGTTTCCTAAATGAAGGTTGCTGAAGTTCTGACCCACTGTGGAAGACATTCACTGAAAGGCCATTGAACACTTTCCTCGTACAATCAGCAAATTTATTGCCCCAGCATAGAAAAAAAATGTGGAGGAATTTAGAAATGGAGAGTGGCAGGGAAGTCCCATCAGCAAAATTTTATTAATAATTATAATATTTAAAAAAAAAAAAAATTCCTCAAATTCTTACCCGCCGGTTACAAAAATAGTTATTTCCTTCCACTGCATAGGGTCTGTTCCCTGGGGGACTTGCCCTAGATCTCCACTGACCTGGTGATGGGATGCAGTGCCTGCTGATGGCTGTGCTGAGCTGCCCCAGCCCCGGAGCAGCAGCAGGGACACAAAAAGGGCTGTTCCCAGGGAACTGTCTGCTGAGGACAGGCATGAAATAAGCAGGACGTGTGCGAGCCCGTGGCTCCCAGTTCAGCCTGGAACAAGGCAGCAGCATTGCCTCGGAGCGATCCACTGGTCTCTGCAGGAACAGGGAGTTCAGCTGGGGAAGCAAGTGAGAACAGTCCTCTCCCACCCCACACTGCCAAGCTGGCCAGTGAATCACTTACTGCGTCGTTGTTTCATGAGGAGAAGAATCAGAACCAGAGCCTTGAAAAATAAAAACAAACCACGCTTTCTTCACCAATTACTCTCCGTCTGCAATTTTGGGATCCTTTCCATAATGAGCTGAATCAAAAAAATCTATTTGAAAAATATATATATTTTTCTTTTTTTTTTTTGTATATATATATATATATATAAAAAAACTCATTATGTTTTGAGCGTGAGATACCAATTAATTTTTAGCTTTCATCTTTGATTCCACCCCATTGTAGGAAACCTCTTAAGGAAGCTTGCATGCTAATCACCCCTCAGCTGCAAGCACAGGCATTTCATCCTCTGCCTGGTGAAAGGGCTAAACCCTCCTCGACACATTCACTACACCAGTGATTCTGGAGCAACATCCTGACCCTTAACACTGTCAGTTCCGAGCCGAGAAAATCCTCGAGAAGGTGAGCAGATGTCACTGGAATCATTCGATGACGTGCCTAGAGTTCTGCAATACCATTTGCTGAAGTCTGTTTGTTTTGATGCACCATTGATTCGACAGGAAAAAAAAAAAAAAAAGAAAAAAAAAAGAAAAATCCGTTGGTTTTTTTTTTTTCTTTTTCTTTTTTTTCCTCTGCTCTCTGAGTCTCTCCGTGCAACGCCCGACTCTCTGCTCCTGTCACTTCTGGGACGCAGCCCGAGCAGCGCTGCGGGGCCGGGGCTGTCATAGGTTCATGCGCAGGTGCTCCGGCCGTTTGGAGATCATGGGGAACGCCTGCTTCTTGTAGGGCCCCGAGTTGGGCTGCCGGATGGGCAGCGGCGCCGACGCCTCCCCGCACACCGTCACGTCCATCTGCTCTATCCCGCCGCTCTCCAGCGGGTACTCCACGGGGGGCTGGCTGTTGGACGTGCCCGCTGAAGCGCCTCTGCCCCAGAACTCCCCCGGGGAAAACTTGACAGGGCTTGGGAAACAAGAGAACACACGGGTCAGAGCTGGTGGTGCTGCACCAAGGGGTGTGCTCGGCCACGGAATCAGAATTGACCGGGTGGGAAGAGACCTCTGAGATCACCAAGTGCAACCCTTGATCCAGCCCCACTGTGGTTACCAGCCCATGGCACTGAAGCCACATCCAGGCTGTCCTTAAACACCTCCAGGGACGGGGAATCCACCCCCTCTCTGGGCAGCCCATTCCAATGCCTGAGCACTCCCTGGAAAGAACTTCTATTATCCACCCTAACCCTCCCCTGGCACAGCTCAAGCCCGAGCCCTCTTGTCCTCCTGCTGATTGCCCGACCCCCAGTGGCTCCAACCTCCTCTCAGGGAGTTGGAGAGTGGTCACCCCTGAGCCTCCTCTCAATGCCTGTTGAGGAGCATTTCTAATCCTTCCTTTCACTTCCAGAGGTTTGAGGAATTCCCATGGGTAGCTTCCACCACTGTCTCTTGTGGAGTACCTTTCTGTCAGCTGAGGATGTATTTCTAAGTGATTGCAGAATCAATGAAAGGCTTATCAGGAAGTAAAAAAACCCACTAATTTTTACTCAATCCTAAACCCGCTAATTTTGCTAAACTTGGCGGGGGGAGGCTAATTAGTTAATTAATAACTAATTATTCAGGGAATAATTAGTAATCATAAATAACTCCCGATTTTGGCATTGCAATGAGCTACCCAGGGCTGGGGTGGATTCTCCGTCCCTGGAGGTGTTTAGGAGGAGACTGGATGTGGCACTGAGTGCCATGGCCTGGTAACTGTGGTGGCAGTGGATCAAGGGTTGGACTTGATGATCTCAGAGGTCCTTTCCAACCCATCTGATTCTCTGATTCTGTAACCATCTGTTCTGGCTGGTTCTTTGTTAGTATCAAGATCTTGCTGAATTCTTCCAACTTGCAAATCTGAGCAGAGAGCACTGACTGGACTGACACAATTCTTCCTGGACTAACGTGGTTCTTTAGCAGCACAAAGCTCTTGGGATGTTCTGAAACAGTTCCAGAGGGATGGTGAAGCAAAGTCACTGGAGTGAGGCTGTACCAGCACTGAAAAGCAGCACATCAGTGCTTCCTGTGCTGCCAAACCCTCCAGATTTGTCTTTAATAATGTGGTTTGTGGAACAGGATCGATCCTGTAACTCAAATGGAAGTGCTGGGCTGGGAAGCAAGGCTGCATTTTTAATTTCTACTTTGGCCAAAGGTGTGTTACAAAACAAGAAAAGAAGGAAAAAGAAGGGATAAAAGACAGGTACCTGACTGGTGTCCTTGGGCTGCCGATGAACCTGCGAGGGGAGCGGATTTTTGGTTCAAAAGAAAATTTCTCTTTTACGCTTTCAAGTACAGATGGAGCCACGTAGGTGAAACCCTGCAAGGCAGCAAGGGAGGCAAAGTTCACACTGGGCATCACTGCAGAGCACATGAAAACCCCACCATGATGAGGGAATTACAAAGGAAGGGTAAAGGCAGGCTGCTGGGGCTTCAGGGAGCTGCCAAGCCGATGCTCCAGCCCGGCTCTTCCTGCTCCCATCAGATTCCACAGGCACACTCAGTCTGTTAACTGTGCTCTGTAAATGGACACTGTCCTCTCTGCGTGGCTGTGAAATCACCCCCATGGCCAGGGTTCAGAAAGCAGCTCTGCTCAGACTGCTGACAGGCCACAGAGGAGGCCCCACTTGCTGGCTGGGGTACAAGGGAAACGTCAGCAACATCAACGTGTCCTCAAAGCCCCTCCGGCCGGGCACAGAGCTTGTGTCCAGCCACGAGAGTTTGCTCCAGGCAGCAGCTGGGATTCAGGAGAATGAATTTAGCTGCAGTGCCCCCCTGTTCCCAGGCAGAACCTCCCTCTCCAGCCGTTCCTCACTCACCAGAAAGACCTGGTTGGCACTTTCACTGAGAGTTGAGTCATCTGGGCTATCAACAGGTGTCTGACGTGTAAACTTTGAATCAAACTGGCTCACATCCTCTTCAGATTGCTTTGCAAAAACAAAATGGTTAAGGGTTTATATTACAGATATCAACCAGTGCAGCCTCTGGATGGAGTTCATTCCATAGGTTTTTGGCAGAGCTCTGCTGGAGTAAAACCCTGGAGTGGTGTCGGAATCCTGTCGCTGCCAGTGGGAGGTCACTATGGGCACTGACACTGAGAAATAAAGGCAAGGGGGAGGAGCAAAAATTATGGATCAAAAAGGAACACAAATTAAAAAGATGCCTTAAAAAAAAAAAAAAAAAAGAAAAATCTCAAATCACAAACAGAAGCTTTTAGAATGACAATGCCAGTTTCTTGCCAAGTTTAGCCCTCGTCACAACCACAACAGTTGCAACTCTCAGAATCCGGAACCTCTCCAGATAATTTAATCCCATTTTTGCAGATACAGAAGTGTTTGTACTGTGAGGGATGGAGGACAACTCTGGAATAAGTGACTGTGAAGAATATTGTTTAATTTGGCCACAGAACAACAATAACTCCAAGTTCCCTCCTCCTCTCACTGTTTGTGGAAAGGCAATGGATTCATTTGTGGACCCTCATGCAACCACAGGAAGCACATTTGGAAAAACCACCTGGTTTGTACAAGTAACTTTCATAACATTACTCATAACAGAAGAACCCAGAACCATCTTCAGTAATTCATTCAGGAATATCAGTCTTGAGGTCTTCCTGAATTTCATTCCCAAGGGTGAAGGGAAAAAGGTCTGCAGTCCCCATGAGGGACATGCTGGACATCAGTGATGCCTGAGCCAGTTTAAAGGGAGATTTTTAGCAGATGGGAACTGTGGGGGTGGCAAAACCCACTGCTGTTGTAGCTGATTGTACCCAGAGGGAAAAGCAGACATGGGATAATAGAGATTGGTTCATCACGTCACTGGTTGAGGTAGCTCATCACATCTGAGGTGAGCTCTAACTGCTGCCCAGAATGCACAAGAGGCACAGTAAATATTAATAAGCAAACCCAGAAATGATTAATTAGGTGATTTCATTGACTTTTGCTTAGCAGCTCTTTCTCATTTTAGTTGAATCTAAGGATTGACTCCCTGTAGAGGGTTCAGAAGCAGATTCAGAGTGAGCTGCACTTGCAAGTCTGTTTAACCTCCAGGTGAGGAGCAGGAGGAATCCAGAGCGAAGCAGATCAGGGGGTAGGGCAGATCTGCCTCTGTGAATCTGTCACCCAAGTTGTCCCCTAAAGTCCCAGGAATCAGTGGCACTCCAGTCTGTAACCCCACATCAAGGCCTCTCCTAAAGGCACACAGGAGTGTCTCCCAGCACTCCCAGTACATACCAATAAGGGTTTAAAAGGAGGTTCCACCTTTCGTGCCAACAGCTCGTCCCAGTTGATGTGTCTGAAGAAGGGGTGAGCCTGCAGGGGTTACAACAGCACAGTCAGCACCTCCTCTGGGGCACAAACCACCCAAATTTAACCACTAACAGGGGCTTCTCACACCCTTTCCCTGGTGGCTCTCCTTCCAAAATCACAGCTGGCTTCAGTGCAATGAGTTCTACATCAGAGGAGCTGAGAACTGACACCACACCTCCCAGGGGGACAACTGTGTCCCTGCAGTGTTTTCTTTGGAAGGGTTAGAAAAAGCCAGTTCACGTGCAAAACACCTCAGCTTTTAAAGGCAGATACCTAAAAACCATGACAGAACATTGTATTAATGCCCAGTTATCAGAACTGTGAAATAAGGAACTCTCTAATATGCTGTTAATGGCACCACAGAAACAAAACTCAAGCTGGAAGCAACAGGGACTAAACCTCTGCCTTGGTTTTTAACTTTTCCCTTGGAATAGCTGCACTAATTCAAGGGCTGGCAGGGTTTTCACCAGGGCTGCACTATTAGCAATGGACAACTGGTAGAAAAGATCTGCTGGAAGACAGGGTTAAAGAACAGAAGTCATCTTCCAAAGCTCCAGTTATCCAGGAGGCAGACAGTGCTGCTGGGCAGCTCCAAAGCTTCCAGATTTGGATCAGCTGTCACACGTGGCAGCCTTTCTGCTCCTTACCCTTCCAGACACAGAAACTCTCCTGCCCTGATGGACCCTCAGAGCTGTTTTCTTCTCAGTGAGGTAATTTAAGAGTTCTTGAGGGCAGTGCAAGTTACCTGAACTTCTCCAGCATCTCCAGGACCAGCTCCTAGACGTGAGGCAGCATTTCTTTTTAGCAGCTTCATGAGAAACAACATCCAGAAAAGCAGAATTAGTTGTGCTGTCCTGACTGGACTAGCCCTGACAGGACTCATCACTTGAGTGAGCACCGTGCAGGATGCAGAGGGGCTGATCAGAAAATCTGCATTTGTTAGAAAACGGCTGGATTTTCAAGGAAAATCCCTTCCTGCACCACACACCACCAGACTGACTGATTTAGTAATAAATCAAGCTTGGACTGAGCAGCCACAGCGGTGTCACTGTGGTTTTATTTCCTCCATAATGGGTAGGACTGACAGGCATTAAAACTGTACCTTTTTAAGCAGATCTCTGGCTTCTTGTGTGAGGTAGGGAGGCAAGTTGAGTTTACACTTGAGAATCTTGTCAATTGTTTTCTTTCTGTTCTCCCCAGTGAAAGGAGGCTGGAAAGCACCATTGGAAGGGGAGGAAAAACAGGACTTGTTCAGATCTCTTATTTGTGCACACACAACTCACTTCAGTCATTTACAAAGCAGGAGAAATTACTGCAAAGAGGACTTGAAAATCACTCTTTGGGTAAAAGCAGCTCAAGACTGTAGCGAACACAACTTATTTCTTACTTGCTTTATATATAAATTATGTGTATTTATACATGCATCTGAGTGAGGACAGGGGGAAATACAACAGCTACAAAGGGAAATACATGCAATTATAACTGTGCACCTACTGCTCCAGTCAGCATGTCATACATTAAAGCCCCCAGACTCCACCAGTCCACAGCACGGTTATGCCCACTTCTCATCAAGATTTCAGGGGCCCTGTGAGCAGAAAAATTGAAAATGTGAAGGTGTTTCAACAAGCTTAAGGCCAATTCTGACTCCTAATTTTCAAGCAAACCCACACTGATCAAGGAAAGTTTTCCTAAGTCGCTGAATACATGAACCATCAGTTAAAAAAGGGCAAAAATCAGCCATTACCCCCAGGGCAGAGTAATAACTTTTGTATTTTATCATGCAGCTCACATGTATTCAATTGTTCCACAGAATGTGTGTGTGACTGTTCCATCATGGATAGATTCTTTACATAATCCGAAGTCAGTCAGTTTGACATGACCTGAAATGAAAATACAGAAAATATCAGACTTGCCAGAATTCTGACACCTCTGTAAGGAACATCAAAAAGCAGAAAATTCAACGTGGCTCTGTAAAAACTCTGAGCTACTTCCAGATATTTTCGATGGTCTGACAAAGCAATAAAGTCATAAAACAGAACAAGGTAATCACACAAAGATAAAAACTAAATTTTGCCACTTGAGGAGAAACAAGACAAACCACCAGAACTTACTCACAGGTAGACAAATGTAGTTAAAGATGGAGATTTTAAAGCTCATCCAGCTAAGAAAGTAGGTTACTGAATTTCACTGCTTGCCTCAAAGTGCACAGAACGATCTTCAACAAACTACAAAGTGCCCTGAATAATTCGGTACAAAGACTCAGACTAAGTAAATCAGTTGTTTAAGAAAACGTGGAAATAGTGGCTGTTCCAGCCTGCCAGAATGATCAGTGCCACACACTCCCTGGAACTGCTGTCAGGCAAAGTGTCAGCAGCTGGGCAAGTCGTTCCAGCACTGATGATGTGACATCCTCCCTTAAACTGCCTGTCCCAACACCCCCCCGGAGCAGAACCTTAACCCTGGCAATCCTTGCTCTGAGGAAACGCTCCTTAGAGTGAGAAGTGGTGACCATCTGAGTTTCCAAATGCCTGCCAAGCTGACTCGGGGCTGCGTTTCTACCTTGGTGGTTGAGCATGATGTTCTCCGGCTTCAGATCCCGGTAGATGATTCCTTTCTGATGCAAGTGCCCCAGTGCCATCGAGATTTCTGCCAAGTAGAAGCTGAAAGGGAAACGTGTGCCACAAAATTAGACACATTCAGTCATGCAAAGCAGCTCCAGCAGTGTTATGTACCCAGCAGCAGTTCCTTGAAAGCAGCATCAGAAGTCTGGGAGAGAAAGAATGAGAAACAACGATGCCTTTGAGGTTGGTTTGTCTAAAAGTCACCCAAGAACCACAAAATTACATATTAGCACTGGGTTTACCTGCTCAGGAGGCATCTTTGAATGAATCTGTTGGGACGAATCTGAATTTTGAACCATTTTTAGTGGTTCAAATGTGTGTCTAACCACACCCAGATGGCAAAGCTGAGAAGAAATCCTGAAGCTGAGGGGTGACTGGCAGCAACCAGAGTCCCACATGGACACCAGAGCTTTCCCAGGGCACTGGCCATGGAAGAACAACTGCATTCAGTGCAAAGCCTGCTCAGTAAGGGATAATTTCAGCTTGTCTATCTGTAAGGTATCACTACTCCAAAGTATTTTCCTCCTGCATTAATAATTATCACTTAACACAGCCACTGCAGTGACTTGGGGGTTCTGGAGCAGGCTGGGGAAATGGGGTGTGGATCCACAACAAACAGAATTGCATTCCCAGCAAATCATTCCCAGCCTTTTCTCCAGCACCCAGAACACCTCCTTGAGCACAGCCCTGTGGAAAACACCCCCAGTGGCCCCTCCTGTGTGGAAAGACTGGAGTTAGAGCAGCACAAACTGGGAGTGCAGCACAGACACCCTCCCCAAACCCACTGAGCTGCTCCTTGCACCAGCTGGAAATGACTGACTACTTATGGATAGTTTAAGCACTTGGAAAAAAAAACCCCAACTATTAATTTACAAAAATAGCTTCACTTACCAAGCTGTGTCTTCCATAAATATCCCTTCTCTCTCTAACTGCATAAATAGTTCTCCTCCTGTCACGAGAAAAAATAGATTATACTCTGTGAAAGTATCATTTTCTGTCAGTCAAAAGTCTATTTTCTAGGAAAAATACAAGCAACAGGTATTTTTTCCTGCTGTACAACATGTTTCACCCAAAAAACCCAAGTCACTATTTTGCTACTCTCAGAATTCCAGCAACCTAAAGAAATGCTTGGAAAAAAAGGAGCATTTCTGTCCCTGTTTTTTGTTGGTACAGCTTTGAGAAAACTGTTTTTCATCTGTGATTGTTTCCTTACCCCTGAAATACAGGGAATAATCTCTTCTGTCATGAACCTGCAGGAACTAAACCCTCAGGCACTCTTTGGCTGTGTAACACACAAAAATGCCAAGTTTCATTGAATCACAAAGTTTATTTCTGTTGTTCTAGGTGTTTTTAATACTAAGCTGCTTCACATTTGAAGACACCAAGCCAATGGTGAACTGGCCTTTTACTCCTGGGGTGAGAAACCCAGTTTCTTGGTGGTGTAGAACCCCAGCAGGTGACAGAATTCCAAATACTGACCACTGAGATACTCAAGGATGAGGTAGAGTTTTCCACCAGTCTGAAAGGCGTAAATTAAGTCTACAATGAAGGGATGTTTCACTTCCTCCAGGATATTCCTCTCTGCTTTCGTGTGAGCCGTGTCCTTGGCATTCCTTACAATCATTGCCTGTGAAAAGAAGGGACAGGTGAGCACCAGAACAT
Organism: Myiotriccus ornatus; assembly: GCA_036023395.1. Classification (NCBI taxonomy): domain Eukaryota; kingdom Metazoa; phylum Chordata; class Aves; order Passeriformes; family Tyrannidae; genus Myiotriccus; species Myiotriccus ornatus. The sequence continues at coordinate 2,752,916 of JAYRBT010000051.1, forward strand.
GTTAAACCAGGCAGATTTTACACCGAGTTCAATTCTGAGTTTATTAAACCACCACTCCATGTATGAGTCAGCAACAGCACAAAAAAGTAAAGTCACCACAGCCTAAGTCTTCATTTCATAGAATTACACAATAATTTAGGTTGGAAGGGACTTCCTGGCCTATTTAAATGAGCTGCTAAGAACTACCCAGACAGAAAAATTCCAACCGTACCTGGGTATCAAATGTATATATACTAAACCCCAAAACTTATTTTTAGGTATGATAAATCAACAGATAATTGTAAAAGCTAAATGGAAGGACAGGCTGTTTTGAGACTCAGGTAGCAGTGAAATGTGAACATCCAGGTTACCTTTTTCAGAACCTTCATGGCAAATATTTTCCCGGTGTTTGCTCCGGTCACTTTCCGTACTTGAAACACCTGAACGACGACACAAATCACACGTTACAACTGCATCAAGCTAGAAACGAGAGTTCTGCCAAACAGAGGCGAGATGACCCACAAACCACACGGCTGCCTGAAGGGGCAGAGCCAGTGGGGGGACCCAGAACCAGTTTGGGACAATTCCTGCTGCCAGAGCTGCGGTTGCTCCGCCGGGAACTCTATCCTACCACCCCATCCTACAGATTGAACTCTGCAGGAAGCAGGCTGGGAAGCCCAGAGCTTGCCCAGGGCAGCAGAGAGCCCTGTGCCAGGCCATGGCCCCGGTGCTGCAGGGAGGCAGCAGGTGCTCACCTTGCCGTAGCCGCCCTTGCCCAGCACGCGCAGCAACTCAAAGCACTCGGGCCGGATCTTCTCGGGGCCTCTGTTCACGCTGGTCTCTGAGATCTCAAACTTCTCACAATGCTCCATGCCCCTGGAGAGAACAAAGCAGGGATGTGAGCCTACTTGGCAGCCCTGAATGATCACTGAAAGGAAGCAAGTGACTCTGGGACAAGCCTGGCCAAGGAAGGGCTCCCCGGAGAACCCTCAGCACCAGGAAGAGCGTTTAGGGAAGAAACATCATTTGCAAAGCTCCAAGTGTCAACCTGCACAGAGCAGATTACCTGCGCATTTTGGGGTTTTAGAGGATCGAGATCTCCTTCAAATCCCTTCATTTCAACGCACAGTGCTCTGCATCACACCAGAGTTAAGTCTGGCAGATCAAAGCCTCACACTGACTTAGACACTTCTTCGAGACCTCGAGGAAACGCGAGGCTCTGAGGGGGGATTAAGTGTCAGCTCCCACTCAGCAGCCCTGGGGAGACCTCCAGAACACAGACACCTTGCAGAAAAAGCTGCAACACGCCACAGAAGTCTGATCCATAATTTAAGGATGCTTCTCAATCGTGTTGCAGCTCTGCCAAAGTTTAACAGGTTGACCCTGCTCAAGGAAACGTGACTGGACTGCTGGAACTGTTCCCTCTGCCCACTGAAATCATCTGGGATCTCGAAATGAAGCAAGGCTGGAGGTATCTGTGTCCTGAACTCAGAGTTTCTCCAAGAATCCTTGCTGGAGAAACAAGGAGCAAAAGACAAACAGCAAGGTTTCACCTGGATTTTGCTATTATTATTATTATTATTTCAAGATACAATTCATAAATTGGAACATGAGGCCATAGTGAAATGTCTAGAAATTACTCAAATCTGAGCCAGAGTGACAACATTTTCTAGTTGCTTTAATAATGGGACAAAATGAGAAGTTATGGGTGTGAGAAGGGATATTTTCCAGCAGCAACTTACAGGTCATATTGGCCAACTCCTCCATGGTCCATGCTCTCACTTAACTGACCCTGGGGATGGGAGGGGTAGAAGGAAGATTAATTAGAAAAATTTCAAAAAATCATTACAAAGAAATGCACTGCTGTGTCTTAGAGCTTCTTACACTAAAAAGAAATACATGTCATTTGAACTTATGTAACTAACCAAGTCTAAAGGTTGGGGATAACAAATTCTCAGCAGGAGATAAAAAAAAGCACAAAACTCTGTGCAAGGTTTGCAATGTTTGCACCTGTCTGAGACAGAGAGAACCACTGCCTTCCCTGGCTGTGCTGTTATCCAGGCACTTGGGTGTTACAGGTACAAATTCACAGCCCCAGGGCGATTTGGAAAGTATTCAGATAGTGCATTTTTCTTTATAGCTGCTCTGACATATGGATTTTAAAGCCCTACTACAGCACTGTGCAAATCAGAACAAGATGATGGGAACAGATGAGCTGGGACTCACATGCACTAAAAGCAAATAATACACAGAGGAGGTTTTATTATTCTGTATCGAGAATAATTCAATCCTAACAGCAGTGGAAGAACTCAGCTCTGCTCTGATGTTGAACCCTCTCCTGCCCAATAATCACTCTACAGATTAATGCATGTAAATGTTACTAAGGACACTTCAGGCACCTCAGCCTCAGAACCAGCCAGCAGCGAGGAACGGGGGTTAATTCTGGAGAGACATCTCCTTCAGAGAATTTTCAACTTGATCCCTCCTGCAAGATAACACTTCCCTCTCACTGGGGCTCTGCACGGCCACAGAAGTGCAAAGCAAGCAGACAGCTGGAATGAATGCATGTGGAATTCCATGGGCCAGCTTCTAGGGAGCTTAACTATACCCCACGACTTTTATTTTTAAAAGTATGGCCAAAAAAAAAAATGACAACTGCAAGGAGATAAACTGAGTGTCCTGTGGAATTCAGAGGAACAGAAAGGAAAGAAAAACCACTGAGAGCTGCAAAAAGCAGCCCAAGGAGAGCATTTCAAATGTTATCTAAGTGAAAAAACACTGACCAGAGAAAACCAGCAACTTTCAGCAGCTTCCAGACCATTTAAACGTTCAGGTTTACAGAGGCTGGTTCATTTAGGGTGGGCTCAAGGGGAATTTAACTCCTCCAGGCACCACAGGCACTGAGGGAGGCCCAAAGCTCAGGTTTGTTTCCAGCTCCTGCCCTGCTGGCATTTACTAAAACACAGCTTATTGACTTGTTTCCCAACAAACCCACCGAGGCTGCCCTTGACCCCGCTCCTGAGGCCAACAACTGAACTCAAAAAAACTCAGCAAACACAGAGAATAAACAGCCATCATGTTCCCAGAGCAGCCCCTCCGGTTACCCAACGCTTCTGGAAAAGTTTCCGTGTGCTGCTCCTGCTCCTGTGAACTTTGGGTCTCATTCCCAGTGTTAACTTGGCCAAAATTCACTTTGGGCACCGTTCTGCTGTATCAGGGTTTGTTCTCCTCCCACTCCACCGGCAGCCCTTCAGTCTGTCCTCACAAACACAAAAATTCAGCCTGGGTGGTTTTTCACACCACAACAATTAGTGCAAACAACCACAGGGCTTTTGAGGAAAGGCTGCATTTAACAATCCTTTGGATTTTCTGGGATGGCTGGGCCTGTTCCAACCCACAGCTCATGTGTCAGGGCTCCCCCGAGGCTTTGGGAGGTGCCAGAGGTGAGACAACACAGCCCTGACTTCCCACCCCAATCCCACTTTAAGGATCTCAACTGCAACATCCTTCTGATCCTTGCAGGACACACACACAGAGACAACTTCCTTCCCCTCCACACATTCCCGGTGCTGCCCTTCTTCCCTGCTCTGACATTCCCTGATTCCCAGCTGCTTCACTTCCAGTTCTCACTCTGCTTTATCTGTTTGCAAAAAGCACCTGAGAACCAGCTGAGGTTCCCAACATCCATTTGTTGCTGCTCCACAAGAAACTTCTGTCATAGCGACGTTTTTAAATCCACAATAACCAGTGAATGGTTTGATTGTTCCCCGGGGCTGAATTATTGGAACAGGAGACAGAACAAACCCAACTTTCCCTCAGAACCTGTTTCTGGCAGCGTTAACTGTCTGATGCAATTACAGAGGGGGGGGTTAAGCCAAGTGTTTTATTGATTACTGAGGTGACAAGCAGAGCTTCTCCCCGCAGGTCGAGGAGCTTTCAGCTGTCAAACAACATCCTACAGTTTACATGGAGTGGGGGAGTGAACATCTGGTTGTGTCCCGAAGGGAAGGACCTGAGGGGAGTGTACAGGACAGGTGGAGAGGAACTTTTTACGAGAGCCCGGAGTGCCAGGACAAGGGGGATGGCTTCCCACTGCCAGAGGGCAGGGTTAGATGGGATATTGGGAAGGAATCCTTCCCTGGGAGGGTGGGGGGGCCCTGGCACAGGTTGCCCAGAGAAGCTGTGGCTGCCCCATCCCTGGAGGTGTCCAAGGCCGGGTTGGAGCACCCTGGGCTGGTGGAAGATGCCCCTGCCCAGGGCAGGGGTGGCACTGGATGGTCTGTAAGGTCCCTCCCAACCCAACCCGTTCCACGATCTCAAGGACTCAAAGGATGCCATCAGTATTTAAACAGCAGAAAGCAAACGCAGCGGCAGCTTAAACACCACCAAACGCTCGATACGCAATTTAAAAAGAGCAACAGCACCGCCGGAAAAACACGAGCAGACCCCGCAATAAATAACCCTGCGCCGGGGCCGCGGCAGAGCCCGGACGGACACCCCGAGCCCCGCGGTGCCGCCGCACAGCCCAGCACACCGGCCCGCTCGGCCCGCACAGCCCGGCACACCGGCCCCCTCGGCCCGCACAGCCCGGCACACCGGCCCTCTCGGCCCGGCACACCGGCCCCCTCGGCCCGGCACACCGGCCCCCTCGGCCCGGCACACCGGCCCCCTCGGCCCGCACGGCCCGGCGCTCCGAACCCGCGCCCGCCGAGCGAGCCGCGCCGCTGCCCCGCCGCCCGGGAGCGTGCGGCAACGCCAGCGAGCGACCCGGGGGAAGAGCTCCGCCGGGGCCGGACGGCGCTCCGCGGGAGGCTCGGGCTCTCCCCGGGCGCCTCAGCGCGGCCCCCGCGCCGTCCCGGCGT
>JAYRBT010000051.1:2757856-2778572 GCA_036023395.1 Myiotriccus ornatus
GGGACTGGGATGGGATCAGGATGGGGACTGGGATGGGGTCGGGACCGGGATGGGATCAGGATGGGGACTGGGATGGGGTCGGGATCGGGATGGGATCGGGACCGGGATGGGATCGGGACCGGGATGGGGTCGGGACGCCGGCAGAGGGCCCGCCGGGCTCGGGGAGGGCTCTGGTCGAGCACGCCGGCGGTTCTGAGGGCGAGCCCTGAGGGGGCTCTGCGGGCACGGCCCCCGGGTGGGACGGGCGGTGTCCACAGGCTGGACACGGGCCTTTCCCGAGGAGCGTAATTCACCCGTTTGTTTATTCTCGGTCTCGCAGCAACGCTGGGATCGCGCCCCGCAAGCCAAACGAGCCCAAACCTGCCGGCAGAAGGCGGCGCGGGCACCGGGAGCCGTCCAGGGAATGCCGGTACGGGAATGCTGCGGCGCAGCTGGGGTGGGGATGAGGAACTGCAGCCCGGAGCTTAAAAAACAAACCCACCTCGTTTCTGCGCATAGAAAAGCGAGAAAGCGGAGCTGCTGTAAAATGCTGAGTGGGGGAAAATGTCAAAACACGCCGGTGAAAAGCTTTGCTCTGTGTGCTGGAAGCGAGGGGAATGCTCCAGGGAATCCTTTTGTCACCTCAGTGGGCTCTGGCATCAGCCTGAGGCAGAACAGGACTGGAAATCAGCTACAGTTTTGAACAGGCTCAACGTTTCTAGGGGCACGTGGTGCTTTCTTACTGTGCTTTTACATCCTAATCATTTGTTCCTATCCTGCCCTACTGAGCAAAAGGAGGAAAACAAACAATGTCCTTGCCGTGTGGCTGGTTCCAGCTCCCTCCAGATGCAAAGCAGCAGTAAACAGCTTGATTCCCTGCAAAGTGCCATCCCTCTCTTCTGGCATTCAGGAGGAGGTGCAGCCAGGCAGCTTTTCCCCAGAAACAGCCACTGGTTGTGGTATCACCACTCTCAAAAAATGGCAAAGCTGGTCAGAAACTGGTCAGAACTGTTTGCCCCCTCCCCCCGTCTTTCCCACAGTTACTAAAGACATCATTTCTCTTCCAGGCTTGAATCAAGGATGTCAATAGTCACTGTCCAGCTCGGGCAGTGTGGGAACCAGGTTGGCCACGAGGTGTTCCACTCCCTGTGCAGTGACATCCACGGCACTCACGGGCTGTGCTCCAGGGAGGAAAACCAATCCTACCAGGATGCCTGCAAGGAGAGGTTTTTCTGGGAGGAGGAGGAATCTGGAGGTACAGCTTTAAAAGGGCTTTGGTTCCCCCCACTTCTCCCCCCCCCACACACACAGAGTCTGTTTTCAGGACACATGAATAAAACAGGGTTGTTTTTTTTACCTTCGGTCTGGAAGGACTGGCACAGCCCTCTGCCCTTGCAGACGTGGAAGCACAATCAGTGCAGTGAAGGGGCTGAGAAGACAAAGGCAGTTTCCCAGTAGCACAGCTGGAAACAAAACATAATCTTTCCTTCCAAACCATCTGCATTTTCTGCTGTAGATGGGTCACACCGCAGAGTAGGACCCAGAGCATCCAAATTTGACATTGTCAAACACGTGAAGGGGTTTCTTTCCTGAAAGATCTTGTGGTGTCTGGAGTTCAGATTTGTCTTTGGCACAGTACATGGGCATGGCCAAATCCTTTCTGTGCCTGTCCCATTAGTGGCTGGGATAGTGTGGGTGGGAGGAGTATCACCTGGGACGTGGCATCCATCCAAATCCCCCCATTTTACATAAACATGGAGCCACATTAATCTTAAATCTGTTTTTCCTCCTCTCCAGTGCCTGTGGCCCGGGCTGTGCTGGTTGACATGGAGCCCAAAGTCATCAGCCAAACCTTGTCCATGGCTGCCAGGTCTGGCTGCTGGAAATACAACCACCAGTCCCTCTTCTGCCAGAAGCAAGGCTCTGGGAACAACTGGGCCAACGGGTATGGAGAGCTGCTCCAGGCTTCCCAAGGGAACTGTGGAGGACAGGGGGCTGCTGACACTCTCTAGGAGTGCAGCTGAGTAGGGAAGGGGATTTATTTGTAAGTTAAAAGTAGATATATGTAGATAGCAGTGAAATGTTTGAACTGATTTTTGCAAGATGAAAGTGGTGTTTGGATGACAGAATCCCAGAATGGTTTGGGTTGGAAGAGACTTGGAAGCTCATCCAGTCCCAACCCCACCACCTCCCACTGGCCCAGGTTGCTCCAAGCCCCGTCCAACCTGGCCTTGGGCACTTCCAGGGATTCCAGGGGCAGCCACAGCTCCTCTGGGCAACCTGTGCCAGGGCCTCCCTCACTTGCAGTGCAAACATGACATTTTAGGACTGAGGGCATGTATTTAAGGATAGAAAACAATAAGGACAGTTTATAAACAGCCGTTTCGCAAAATAAACGCCACAGCCAAGGACTGCTTAGTGCAGATAGAATGGGTGACAGTGCAAGCTCATAGAAATAATGATAATAAAACCTGCCCGATGGATAGCTTCACCTTCCTGCTTCTCTGTTGCTCCGCAGTTACTCCGTCCACGGGCCCAGGCACAAGGAATCAATAATGGATCTGGTGCAGAAAGAAGCAGAGAGGTGTGACCGCCTGGGAGGATTCATCACCACCATGAGCATGGCTGGGGGCACAGGCTCAGGCCTGGGAGCATTTGTGACCCAGTGCTTGAGAGATGCTTTTCCAGCCTCCTTCATACTAAACCACGTTATCTGGCCCTATGGCACCGGTGAGGTGACTGTCACACTGCCTTTTTATCTCTAATTACAGCTTACAGAGAATTTACAAGTTTATAAACGCTGCTTACTTGGAAACAAAATATCTCCAGCAGAAATGAGCTGGAAAATAAATACATTTTGCTTTTACAAAGTTCTAAGGACTGAATAACGGAGCTAAAGGATTGTTTGCCTGATATTTGGTACGTGTTATTTCACCAAAATAAATTCTGGCTAATTAAAGTGCTGAAGTGATGCACTTTCACAGGCACTAGAAATCTCCTGCTAGGATCTTATCTCAGCAGTACAATCAGTTCCCAGGCAGATTTGGTTCCAGCGTGTTTGTATGGAGAGAGATGGATAACCTGATTTTCACGGGTCCTGCCCTCTTTCCCTGGAAAAGCTCTGAGCTCCTGACCTCGTTCTGCACTTCCTAAACCTCAGCTGAGGAAACAGCAGCAGCCAGAGGATTATGAGCTAGAAAGGGGTTAAGTTTGACTCTCATTTGTGTGGGGTTTGTTTGTTTGTTTGTTCCCAGGTCATTGTCCAGAACTACAACAGCGTTTTGACCCTGTCCCACCTGTACCGCTCGGCAGACGCCCTCCTGGTCCACCAGAACGACGTGATCCACAGGATCTGCGCCCAGCTGATGAACATCAGACACATCTCCTTCAGGGATGTCAACCAGGTCATTGCACATCAGCTGGGGAGCGTGTTCCAGCCCGCCCACAGTGCCCAGGGGGGCCCAGGCTACAGCAGGAACCCCCTAGGTACCAGAGCCTGGCACTCACACACCTCCCCCTAGGCAGCTCAGGTGGCAGTTTCACTTCTTCAGTCTCCTTACTCAGGTATTTGGGTACATCCCGAGTTTTCAGGCAGGAAAAGTGAAGGAAAAGACAAATGTAGAAGTTCAATCCACTCCCAGTGTTGTAGCAGAGTCCAAAAATAAACCCCCCAGCTTCTGCTTTCATTCTTCACCAGAAGAACCCCGTTTCTCCTTTCTGAATTGGTTACAGACACTTTGGTACCTGTTTACATTGCAGAGGAGGCTTGTGCAGGACAGGGCTTTTGGGCTGAGTTTCACATTTCACTTTGGGCCAGGAACTTGTGTGAACTGGAACAAACTGAAAGTGGTGTGTTTTGCTCGGGCAGAAAGCAGGTGAGCAGGCAACCTGGGAGCAGCAGGCTGGCCTTTATACCCTCAAGGAATTAGAGAAAGTTACCCATATTGCTTGTAAAATTAAAGCCTTCACTCCTGGCTGTCAGTCTCTTTTAGCAGTGCACAGAGTCCTGCAGATTGTGGGCAGTGAGACACTGTAAAATCAGAGCTGTAAACATGCCTGTGTAGAACTCAGTAACACACGGCAAGCTTGCATTGCTTTGTCTGAAATTGCTAAATCTTTGCAGCACTCCTCCCTCTCTCCTCCTGCTTTAGCCACTCCTGTGCAGGTATTTTTGGTCAAACATGAGCAGCTGAGTTCTTCTTCCAGGAGACTTGATGGAGACGTTGGTCCCACACCCCGAATTCAAGATGTTGGGTCTCCGCAACATCCCTCAGATTGCTGAGAACTCCCTCCCCTACAGCACCTTCAGCTGGCCTGGGCTCATCAAACATCTGAGGCAGATGCTCATTGCTCATGCCCAGATGGAGGAAGGTACAGAGCATTCCCTGCCCTCTCCTCACCCTTCCAGCAGTTATTTGTACAGGTGGAACAAAGCTGGTGGTTTGGTGCAGCTCACTTCAGTCACTTCAGAGCCCTCAGCAGGACCTGCCTCCAGCTGCTCCTTGAACCATCCCCTCAGCTTGCTCCTGCTTTTGCTTCCAGACATCTCAGTTAATGACAGCCACTGAAAACACACAGACCAAACCAACAGTTTGTGGCAGTGCACTTAATTTACATCATTCATTTGGGTTGGGAGCTCTGTGCTTTCTTTTGACACCTTCTACTCAGAAAAATCCTGCTCAGCTCTCTCCTCTATCATTTATGTGGGGAATTCAGTTGTGGCTTCCAGGTGTGCAGGGAATGGGCTGGCAATTGCTAAGTGTAGAAACAGGTATCATTTCCTCTGGTAGACAAGTGACTACCAGGAAAACACTGCTGGGTTAGCACTGCTTTTCCCTGGGAATTGTGTAATTGCTGCTTAATTAACATGCAGCATCTACAGACTCCGGTATGGCCTCAGTTTGGGGCACAGTGACAGTTCCCACCTGCCTCTTCAGCTGGTCCAAATCCACATTTCACAAACCATTAACTGTCTTTTCTCTCTTTTTTTTGCCAAAATCTCACAGGTATTGACTGGCAAGTCCGACCACCTCCTGCAGGCTCCTGCACCCAGAGGCCGCTGCACTTCAACACTTCCATTGCCAACCTGGTTATCCTGCGAGGAAAAGATGTGCACAGTGTGGACTTGGGTGAGGGGGGAAAGCCCCAAACCTTGGGGGTTCTCGTTTCACATCTCTCTGGTTTCTTTCCCAAAAAACCCCAAGGCCCCTGTTTGGTTCCCAAGGCCAATATTCCCTCTAGAAACAGTTTAGTGTCCAAGGCCGGGTTGTCCAATGCTTTGGGCTGTTGTATTTCTTATCTCTGCTCCAGGGAGTTTCCAGGATCCCTCCCTGTATACACCATGGCTAAACCCTGGGGATGCTTGGAATGCCTGGAGAACACCGAGAGCATTCAACAAGTATGAAAAGTCTGCCTCCCTGGTCAGCAACAGCCAGTTCCTGCTCAGACCTCTCGACAGCCTCGTGGGAAAAGCTTGGAATATGTTTGCTTCCAGGTAAGTGAGAAGAGTCATGCTGAGGCTCCACTGACCACTGCCAGTATCTTCAGTGGGAGAGAAATCACTGTAAGTCAGCGAGACCACACATTGCAGCGCTCTCAGGCTATTTTCCCAGTCCCCAAAACTCCCCGGATTCAGTGCATTCCAGTTTGGCCATCCTGAAAATAACACACAGCAGCTCTTTCACTGATGGTTTAGTTTCCAGCCTGTGTGCAGAGATGCTGCCCAGGCCTGCAAAAACCTTCCTGGCTCATTAGCAGCACGGAGGGGATGGCTGTGGTTTTTTTTAGCTGCAGTTCTGTTTCCCCAACCAATACACAGATAGAAAAACTCTTAGAAACAAGTCAGGGCTTCCTGATCAGTAGGAATTACAAAGTGAGTTCAAGGGAGCACAGTAAAAAAACCTCCCCAGCACAGTTATTGGGTGCAAACCAATCTTGATTTGGGGGTTCCACAGTAAATATCCAGTTTGTGATTTCCAGTGTCTGACCCCTCCTTCCCCACACAGAGCTTACATCCACCAGTACACCAAGTTTGGCATTGAAGAGGAGGATTTCCTGGACAGCTTCACAACCCTGGAACAAGTTATCTCCAGTTACACCACCCTTTGATTTTCTTTCTTTTGAATGGTCAGAAATAGAGCTTTGCTGAGAGAACCCAGCACTGGAAAACCTTCCCTCAGCTTCCTAAAGTGTGGAAATTACTGGGCTGGAGCTGCTTTTCAGTCTTGAAAGCAGAGTGTGTGTGTGTGTGTGTGTGTGTGTGCTGAACCTGAGCTGAATATATTCATATGGGCAGGTGTTATTATTTAATATATCTAATAAATACCTATTTTTCAATACATTTGCTGTGTGCTGGAGCTACATCTTTGAACATAATTTTTGGCACTTTAACATAAACTCTCGTGGATTTCCATTATAACTCTTTGCCCAAAGAATGCCTCAATGCTGCTAAAACACCAGTGCCAGGATTATTAATCCCAGCTCCATTTGGGTGTCACTGAAGATACAACACTGGGCCTTTAGAGCAAAGGCAGATTAAATTCGATTTTAAGGACCTTAATTTTGACCAAACAGCAAAAGTTTTTAAGAGAAGTACAAAGATTTCTTCATTTTCCTGTCCATCCTCATGTCATGTTGGAAGTCAGTTAATTAAATCCTGCAAATTTTGCCACGACCACGAGGTGGTGCCCTGGAAGCTGCAGCAGCCTGGAAGGAGGAAGGGATTGAATCCCTTGGGAAGGCACACACTCAATGCTTATAAAATAAAAGAGTCCAGGGCTAAGAATTGTGTTGTAACACCAGTTTATCCTCCCATAGAAATAATCCCACAGGCCAAAAAAATAAGAGTTCAGAAACCAAAATCAGCCTCAAAGACTTTTCCCTTGCCAAATTCCCCATTTCAAGGTGTCCCTTCAGGCACTTTTTAGTGCCCTTTTTGGGCACCAAAAACCCCCTTTTGGGTTTTTAGTGCCATTTCAGGCCAGGCCTCGGAGCTTTTCAACTAAAAGGTGGCAGCTCAGAGCTGGGCACTGCTCTGGTCCAAAGGGATTTTTTTGGGGGGTGTTTTTGTCCCTTCCGACCCCACTGTCTGATTTGGGTGTTTTCACAGAAGGAACTGGAGGAGAGATGGCACGAGCTGAGACGAACAGCAATCCCAGACGGGTCAGGAACCTCTGGAAAAACCCAGCAGTGGCCACTGTCCCTCCTGTCCCACTGAACAGGTAAAGGAGCTCTTTGGAAAGCTGAGGACAGACAAGTCCCCTGAGAAACGAGAGGGCAAAGGGTTATTGATTCAGCAGCACAATAACCCCCTTTATGGCAGGAATAAGCTGTTATCTGCACATGTTGATAACTGTGAGCAGGAAGCAAAGGCAGCAGGTGCTCAGTGCACCTCTGGGTGATCACTTATGGCTCAGGGCATTTCCAGGGAATTCAGCAGGTTATTTGAGGTTTTTTTTTTTTGTTTAAGTTTGATGTAGCAGAATTTGTGCCACAACAAGAAACACAACACACACAACCCCGAAGCAAAAATGAAGATTTCCTTATTTAACACAGGAGGAGAGAGAGAGGGAAGGTTCTGCAGCTGCCAGACACAGCCAGGCCAGCAGGGTCATTAGTGCTTATCCAGGGTTGCTCTGTAAGGGCTTCTCACAGTCAGGATCCAGGGAGAACACTCCTCATTCCATGTGGAAACAACGTTCTTTTAAAGCAGCAACGGGGGATCACACCCAGCAGCCAAAGTTTGACAACACAGGTTCCTCAAAACCATTTTAAATTAAGAACAGAGTTGAAACCAAAAGTTGTGTTAACTGTTCTAATCCCCTGCATTGCTCTGCGAGAGGCTGACAGGAGCTGCTTTAGGCATCTCTAGGCTTCTTCCTGTGAGTGTTTTCCACTGCTGACCTCAATCCTGAAATTCTCACAGCCTTTCCCAAACCCAGCCTTCAGTTTTTGATCTATGGCAGGATTCCTCTGGTTTTTGTTTTTTGGTTTTTTTCCCCAGGATGTGCAGAGGGTCAGAGTGGCAGGAAGTGAATAGCTGGCAGCAAATATTCATAATTTACACTTACACTGGAAGGTGGAGCAGTGCTTCTCTGTTTTATTGATCAGATGAATCACGTGGATAGGCAGAGCCTGGGACAGGGCTTTTATTCCCTCAGCAATTAAAGTTAATGAGGTGGATCAAAGGTCAGCACGAGCCAGTGGCTCAGTGACAGGAACAACGGAATCAGTGGCCTTGACCTTGCTGGTTTTTAGTCCCCCCAGGATGTCCCTAGAGCTGGAACAATGCCCCAAACCTCAGCATTGTTGTTGGCAGGGGCAGGTGCAGCTCACTGGGAAGCTGATTCAAGGACTCCCAACTACAGAAGGCATTTCATCGACAGGAGGACCTTTAATTTGGCCACAAAAAAAAAAAAAAAACCAAAAAAACAAAAAACCAAGCAAATCAAACTCACCAAAAAAAATTCCAACCCAGAAACAAAACCCTGCAACCACCTAAAATACTTTAAACACAGTAAGTGGCAAGTGACAGTAGTTAATGTAGTTATAGACACAATTTGTTTGGATATAAGCAGATATTGGTGCTTTTAAGGTCAGACTCACTGCCAGTTCAGGAAGGAAAGAACTGTGGGGGAAATATGTAAGGGAAAAAAGAAAAAAAATCTGTGGTTCCCACAGCAACCAGGAATTTATCAATATGAAAGCAGGAAGTTATATTCAAATTAGAGCTGACACACTACTGAGGAAAATTAAGGTATAAAAGGATGAATTATTCACTTCCTTCTGCATTGGCTAAGAAATTTAGTCTGGATAAATATTACGAAGTGAGAGACTAAACATCCAGAAGGAAACAGTGTCAGATGAAGAAGGGTGAGCTGTGCTGGACACCGCTTTAGGAGCTGCCCAGGAGTCAGCAGGGAAGTGATTCACGGATCCGATTTAGCACAAAAAGCTTCCCAAAGGAACTGAACCGCTGCCTTTCCTGCCCTGCTTCCAAGGGCAGCCCAGACACGGCTTCAAACACCACAGCAGCCAATTCCAGCTTCCTGCTCCTGCTTCCCACCCCAGCTCTGCCCACGCTCCACTCACACCATAAAACCCACCGAAACGAGGGTGCCAAAATCCCTGTTTTAAATGTAAGAGTAGCAGGACTGTTAAAGGCAGAAATTTGGCAACCAACAGATAAATATCCAATTAACTGTTTGTCCCCAGAGGAAACCTGCCATTCCCTCCCTACCAGCCCCTCCCTCAGGGTTTCCCCTGAGGTTTATTTTCCCCTACAGGGATTTCCTCAGGCTTCTCCCCAGACCCAGAGTATTCTGATATAAAGCCAGATCCAAACCTGGTGTGTGCTGGCACAGGAGAGCTCGTTCTTGGGGTCCTCCAGCTGAACAAAACTTCAGTCAGCAGGCCTGGACCTGCCCAAAAATCCCTGTACCCAGGGCAGAGAGAGCTCCAGGAAGGACCAGGGGAGGAGACACCAGGGACAGTTTCAGCCAAGGGCTCTCAGGCCCTTCCAAACAACGCTTAACCCCTTTCCTTATTCTCGCAATTGGAAGGATCTGTCACAGCTGGAATCCGTTGCCACAGGACAGGGATTATTTCACCCCTCTCAGCAGCACCTGCCTCCTCCTGGGCAGCCCCAGGGTTTTAGTTCCTGCTCGGTGGGTTTGCCACACGGTGGCTGGGGCACAGGCACAAGTGATTTCTAAGCAGGGAGGGTTTGTGAAAATGGCAGCATCTGCACGATGCTGTAAATCTAAATGTGTGTTTTCTCTCCGGGTTCTTTTGGAGGCAGGAAAATGCTGAGCACTCAAACCTGCTTTTTCAGTCACCAGATGGAAAGGGCAGTGTCAGGAAAGCCACAGTCCCTCAAAATTCCATTTCTGCATTGAAGTGTGGGCCTTGAACAAGGTGTTTGTGTGTTTGAATCAGCAGCAGCTTCTGCAAGAGAACTGCCAGATTATTTCCTGAGAGTGGAGGGAGAACAGAGGTACCACGAGGTCACCTCGTGTGGACGGAACAAGCTTTGGGAAATGCATGGCATTTCCTGGGAATTTCTTACAGGTGGGGCCAGGCAGAGCTGCCACCTTCCCGTGGGAAGGCTTTGGACCTGGGAAATGCCACAGATCAGCTGGTCCCCGAGCGAGGGAGGTGACACCCTGCAGCAGATTGATGGGTGGCCACACCTCGTGTCACACCAGGCCCCAAACCCCGTGGATTGTGCCTTGGCACCTGTTTTACACCAGCAGCAGGGAATGAGCTGACCAACCTCAACATCCCCTTCCTTTGAAATCCAGCACAGAGATTTTTTTTTTTTTGACCAAAATACCCTTTTTCTCTGAATTCCTGACACACTGCTGGGCTCTTGCTCTTTGCTTGTACCTGGGAGGTGACATAACACCAGCAAGTTTCTGCCTTTGAGCTTCTTCCTCTGCTGCCAAGTGCCCCGGGCTGTGCCAGCCTCTCCCTCCACACCCCTGCCAGGGCATTGTTGGGCTGCCTCTCCCGAGAGCACAGTGGATGCATCAGCAAGTGAAACGGGTAAAGAAAGAAATGCCAGCATTTCGTGCCCTCAGTGAGGCACCTGAATTAGGGAAGTCGCAGCAGGCTCAGAATTTCTCACTGTAATCCCTCTGAAAATGAGTTTGCCGGAGCACAGCAAGTATTTCCCCTCGGTCTGGAGGCATCAGAGGGTGTTCCACGGGAAGGAATTGCTTCACTCCCTGTTTCCTGAGGTTACAGGAACCCAGGAGGCTCCAGCACTGATCCCTCACCTGCCCAGCTCCCCCCAGGGCCCACAGCCCAGCGGGATTCCCTCCCACTCCCACCCAGTGCTGCAATTTCAGTGAAGTACTTACTGGTTTTAATTCTTCCTCTAAAACCCCCAAACCCCTCCAAATTTACAGGAAAAAACCCACCGAATTTTAAAGCTCAGAAGAGCCATTTCAGTTGCCTTACCTGTAATTAATTCAGCCTTTTTAACTGCTGATTAAAAAGTACATTTTAACCATCAATTTGGTTCACTAATATTTATATCTGTGCTCGATAATCAGGGACACACCCCCAGTGTTCGTGCCTGCAGTGACACCGTGACAAATCAAGCCCTGACACCCAAAGGCACAGCAGGGAAGGATCTGGAGCAGCACCAACCCCGTCAGGTGCTCATGACAAGTGTCTTTTGGCAGAACAGGCAGCTGGGGGGGTGCAGAGGGAGCTGCTCGAGCAGGAACACAGTGGGAACTGGGATGGAGGGAAGGAGCTACGGAGACAGGGAAAGCAGGAGCTTTCCTGACTGTTTTCCAGCCTGGAACTGGAGGGTTTGACCTGCCACGGGCTCTTGGCTCGGCTGGCACAGCCACTGTGACCTGAGCTGTGCTGCCACCAACAGTCCCCACTGCTGGGGGGGGGCAGCTCTGCCACCTCCCACCGCCCCCAGGGAACAGCCAGGGCAGGAACAACCCCCAGGACAGGCAGGAAAAACAAGGAAAATGAAGGGGAGGAGGAGCTTCAGCCCTACCTGCCCTCAGCTCCGATGTGCTGCTTCCTATTCTCTCATGAAGAGATTCAACCAAGTCCCACAGAGGATGAGACAAAAAAAAGAATCACAGCGAAGTCACCTTTGAGGTTTAACCGACCCTCAGTTGCTGTTACTTCCGTGTGATTTTTCAGTAACTCCCAGGGAAAAAAAAGCAAGATGCTTTTTTATTCAGTGTCTAAACTGAGAGAGAGCAGCTAAAAATAGTGACCTGTGCCCAGACTGTCCCTCCTGCAAGAGCTCCCCTTGGACTGTCCCTCACACCGCTGGGGGTGACTGACTGCTCCCAGTGCCTGACTGAAGACGGGCAGCAAAAGGGAGCTGTGGATTCAGGGAGCAGAATCCACGTTTTCAGGTGAAATGCTGCGGGTTTCAGGTCCCTGAAGCCACAAAATGCAGCTGCAGATGGATCTTCTGCATTCCAGACAACAAATGTCACGAGTGCTACCGACCCACTTCAACACACAGAGTGGAAACAATCCAGCTGAAACGAACACTGGGAAACGTCGTTTCTTTGTTTATTTAAGCAAACATAAAACTATCCATTGAAAATCTCATCAGGGTAACTTTAATTTCTATGATTTTTTTACTTTTTTTTTTAACCTTTTACCAAGTCTTATCATCTCCCAGGTAGGAGAAGGTAGAACCAGCAGTTCCTTCTTTAAATATAGTGCTAGAAAGCTTCAAGGTACCAGCAGAGCTTATTGGAATGGACGCATGGAACACAAGCTGAGGAACAACAGACACAGAGATATTTCACACTGTATGGATGTAAACATATTGCACTAAAAGTGGGAGAAAGCTCCGTTTTTCCAGGGGTTTTCCAGCAGGCAAGAGGCAGAATTTTAAGGAGACCTCTAAAGGAGCAGTTTTTTGGCTCAGGCTCTGGCGAGAGGGTTTTTTTAATCTGTTAGTTGACACCACCAGAACTGAGAGAGGTGAATAAATACCCGTGTCCCTCAGGTGAATCTGAGGACAAAAAAGCTGCCACCAGGACTGGGGAGAGCAGCCCAGGGCTGTCACTGCTCCGGTGTCCTGAGGGGAACAGAACACACAGCTCTGGGCTGGGATCTCCTGCAAGTGCAACCCCGAAGCTTCCACAGATTGATAAAAGTGAGGTACCAAGCACAGCTGTGATTTTTGGAACCTGGGCTGCGTTAGAAGACCTTTGTGACTTTATTTTCAAAGACCTTATTTAGGCCAAAAAGTGAAAAGATTTAAGGAAAAAAAACAAAAAGTGGCAAATTTAAGCAACGGTGTTCACCTTTAAAAATCAGGACATGAATGGCCTTTGTGCCTTTGACCACCTCACACCGGAGTTTTAGGTATTTAAATTCCCTCTGCTCAGAGCTCTGCCCATCTGCACAGCCTGCCCGCTCCCTCAGGGCAGGGCAGAGAACTTCAGCGAGCTCCAAACCTCACACACCTCACACACAGCGGGGGACACTCGAGGATGTGCTGATGCCGAACGCGGTGACTCCTCGGAGCTAAAGCAGACACAGGGCCGTGCTGATGCTCGATGGGACAGCTGGAGATGGATGAGGGGACGGTCAGATGAGAGATACCAAAATGTCAGACAGCCTACCGACTGTTGTTGCCATGAGATCCAACAGTCAACATCAGTCTGATAAGCTATCCGACAGGATGGTGGGGATGGACACGCTGGAGCACCACGGCAGCCCCGACACAGCCCAGCTCACCCTGCCCCAAACCTGCCCCAAACCTGCCCCAAACCTGCCCCAAAACCTGCCCCAAACCTGCCCCAAAACCTGCCCCAAAGCTGCCCCAAAGCTGCCCCAGCCCGGCCTGAGCTCAGCCAGGCAGGGTCTGACCTGCTCTGTGCACCTCCTGCAACACTCACAGAGCAAACTCGGCTTTACTTACCCCCAGGACAGGAACCAAACCGACAGCTGACAAATATTTACAGGTGGAAGTGCCCAGGAGGGAAAAGAGCCATTTTAATGTTAGTCCTGTTGCTGGACATTAGAACTGACACACACACTGGTTCAGAACAAGGTTTGGAAAATATCTGACTCTAAAAGCAGAAGGTTAAGGTTCTCTGAAGTTCTGTTCTGGACATCAAATCTGCTTTCAGCTGGAATGTTAAATCTTCCCCCTCTCCTCTCCCCACTGCCCACAGTTCTGGGATCAGGGGCCAACACCTGAGCAGAATAAATACTGTTCACTGTTCAACCTGCCTGTTTGAACTGTGCTTCAAGCAAGGGATGTCCTTCCTGCTGCCTGTGCTGAGTAAGAAGCTCTTAAGAAAAAAGAAAAATAAAAAAGAACAACGAGGAGAAAAAGCCCAAAGGGTGTCAGCACCATCCTGCAGGAAGGGTAAGTGGACATGCAGCTCGGGGGATTGAGGCTTCAGAAGGAAACTGAGCATCCAAAAGAGGACAGGGAAAGAAACAGCTTAAAAAGACTGACACAAGAAAATCTGGAATGATCAAAGATGACTTTTATAAAGTTTTATCTTAACTTCATTCGAAATATACAGAATAAAAAAATGTCGGCTTCGGCATTTGACAGCAATCACCTCTGATAACATCACTGGGACAGGGTGGCTTTTCCAACGTGCAGTGGATGGGACACTGGGAATTCAGCCGGCACAGCCTTACCAGCAGGGACATGCAACAGTTTGTATCCAGTCTGTACTCAGGTATTTACACTGGGATGGGCTGGAAAGTCATGGAAAAAGCAAAACAGCCACCCTTCGAAATGAGAAGTCGCCCTCAGGTCAGTGTGAGTTAACCCAGGAAATGGAGAGCATTAAATCATCCCTTTTGGAAGTAATTTGGATGGACAACATTTGTGTTAAACCCCATCGAACACCCCCTTGTCCATCCTGTACAACACACCCCAGACTCGTGAAGCATTTACACCTTACCTTAACATTTATAAGCTCGTCAATGGAACCTTTGCTCTAATATCCAAATTACTTTCAAAAAAAAAAAAAGAAAAATCAAATAAAAACTTTGTTCTAGTTGAAAACTGATGTGAAAAAGTTTTCCCCCGGTTTGAATAATGCTGATTTTTAACCATATGAAAAGCCGTGTGTCACTTCTGGGTCTGCCAGGACCCTCGGAGGGGGTTTGTTCCAGCTCATTTGGTTTTCTCCTCAGAGTACATCTTCTGCTGCAGCCTCTTGGCGTAGCTCTGGGCCATGGAGTTGATAATAGACAAGATAAAATAACAAACCATGACAATCACCAGTTTCTCAAACATCCAGGAGAGCCAGTTTTCCCCCTGGAGAGACAAAACAGGAGGAGGAGGAAGATGCAGATTAGCAGAGTCTCCACTCTCCGGGGAGAGGGGAAAGCCGGACCGTTCATTTGTCACTGATGGAACCCAAAGCAGGAACCAGAGCAGGCTGGGGGGTTCCTGCAGCAACTCTGCAATCTGCCTCTGCTCCTGCAAGGACAGTGCAGGAGGCTCTGCCAGCTGTGCCCGGCCCTGCTCCTTCCCAGGATTTATTATTCCCAGTATTGCTTGGGCTTGGCTAACGATTCTGAGTTCGGAATTAGCAGCCCCTGACTGTCCTGCCCTGTCACACACAAACCCACCAGCTCACTGGTTAACTGGGGGTTTTCCCCCCTAAACTGCATATTCCGTGTCATCCTCCCACGGGGATCCGAGTGGAAGCTCCCGGAGCCGCTCGCAGCGTTTTCCCACGTCTCTTCCCTGTCACAGGAGGGCAGCAGCGCCCTGCGAGGATCGCTCCCTGCGCTCCAGCCCGGCCGATTCCGGGGTGACAAACGGCCAGAGGGGCATTTACAACAGCCACGAACACCGCACGGGAAACCCGGGGTCGAGCCACGGATTCCACCTCAAACGCCTCGGCACCCTCAGGAATTCCACGTCCAATCGCTCTGGCCCGTCGCAAATTCAGGGTAAGTTTTTTTAAATTTTTTTTTAATTAATTTATTTTTTTTTATTTTGAAAGGAAATTTCTGCCCCTTGTACCTGCTCTAAATACCGTAGTTTTTCTTTTCTTTTCCAACACTTGAAGGCTCGGGGATTTTCTCTCTCTCACTGTCCACGAAGCCTCAGACCCCCCTGGCTCCTGAAGCATCGCACAGTTTGTCACCCTTTCACATGGAAATGCAACTTTTGCCTCCTTAAATCGAACCTTCCAAGCAGGCAGCTAATGCAGAGAGGCAAAACATCCCACTGGTCTTGCTTTTTTTTTTTTTTTCCTTATTCTCTAAAGGATTTAAATCCAATTTTGTACAATTTTAAGTTTCAAACGGGGCGAGTTTAAAATCCGTTTCACGCAATTACGGAGGAATTTTTACAATCCGGTTTCGTACAATTACAGGGGGATTTCGAATTCCCGGGTCGGTTTAGAAGTGAGATTTTAATCTATCGCCCGGGTCAGGGCAGATCTCGGTCAGACAGGCGAGGGAAGAGCCCGAGAAAGGCAGGCTGAGCCGGGAGGGTCTTACCTGGGGAACTCCCCCGTCCGACTTGTGGTGAAGTTTTATCCTCTGAGCTTCCAGATATTCTTGAAATGGCTTCTGAAGAGAAGGACCTATACTTGGAATAGCACTGATGGAAAGTTCATCCCAGAGAATGAGACAAAACAGGGGGAAAAAAAAAAACAAAAACAAAACAAAAACATTGGCTTTTCTTTTCTGTTTAAACTTACCACTTTACCTAATCAGAGCAAAGTTCAGCCTGAGCGACAGCTCAGGAGGGGACTCGAAGCTACTCGAGGAAACACAAACCCACGAAATAAAGCAAAATTCATCTTTCGATCTTTCTCCGGATCGGCAAAAAGTGCTCAAAAAAACCCCAGCGAATGTGTGCGGGCAGCAGAGCCCTGGGAGGAGGCAGAGGGGGAGCTGCAGCGGGTCCTGCGGGCAGCACACGGAGCTGAGCACCGGGCAGCGCTGCGAGGCAAATGAATGACTGCGGAGAAGCCCCACATTTATCACCAGCAGTTCCTGTAAGAACTGGTTTGAACCGATTAATAAGGAAATGACTTGTGCTTGTGTCATCCCCCGGTTAAAAAAGAAACTGCTCGCCCTATGACTTGCCCCTTCTCCTGCGAGGAGACGGCCCCTTTCTCCAGCAAAGTCCTTATTAGGACAATCTGTGCGTCATCCCTTCCCAAAAGGAACGCGTGAGCAAATCCCGGGCGCCTCCCCCGGGCAGGGATTAACAAAGGAACAAAGAGGCGCTCGGCCCCTGGCCGGGCTGTGCCAGCGCGGGGGGACCCTGCCAGCACCTCGTCCCTGCTGGACGGTCACCTTTGGGAGCCTCTCCCAGCTCAGGGGGTGAAGGTGGTACCGCCGGGCAGCCTCTGACCTTCCCCCGAATCCCCCTGTCCAGCTCCCACCAAACCCACCCAGCTGTTCCTTAAACCCCCCCACCCCGTGATTTAACACGAGATCCCAAACCCTTCAATAATGGGCACAACCCTTAAATCAAAGCCCAAAACTCAACTGTTCAACCCCAGAACTTGGGCAGCCTCCCTTCACACTCCCCTGTTTAGGCTCCCACCAAACCCACCCAGCTGTTCCTTAAATCCACCCACCCCGTGATTTAACACGAGATCCCAAACCCTTCAATGATGGGCACAACCCTTAAACCTCACCCCCCAAAAACTCAAATATTAAACCCCACAACTCAAATATTACCCAGAATAAATTGTCCCCAGCACCACCACGGCCTGTGTGAACACACACACACTCCAAAGGCTCCCAAAGCTGGATCCACAAACATCCACCACACCTCCCAGTCCTGACAAACACCACTTGAATTTCAGAGAGAATGGAGAGTTTAACTTCTATATATATTTTTTTAATTCTAATTGGGTTTAAATTCTTTAAAGAGATCAATACGATCTCCCACACTGAAAACCCACCTAATTTTCAGTGCTTCCCTTTTAATTCTTTACACTACAGGGAGGGTTTAGCAAAACAACTTCACACACCAAGACACATCCAACAACCAGTTCCACAAGTGACCATCTCCCTGCGTCTCTCCAATTATTTTCCTCCTCATTTGACACCATATTCCCTTTTCCAGGCAAAAAAAAAAAAACACAAAAAACAAAAAACAACACTTTCTAATTTTAGGAATTTCAGAGTGGAGAAACAAAGTGCCTCATTCTGCTCCTCTCAATGGGTTTCCTTCATGGCCGGGGGGGTAAACGCCTTTTCGGAGCAGATTTACCAGAAAAGATTTACCATTTCCCTCGTGATTCACCCCGGGAGGGGAACGGGGGAGGAAATTCTGGGCCCGGGCTGGGGAAATTTCAGGGGAAAAAATAAACCCTGGAGAGTCCAGCCCGTCCCTGAGCCGACTGACACGAACACGAAGGGTTTGCAGGACTCGGCCCCGGCCCTTTCCCGGGAAAGGCTGTGCCGGGAGTCGGGGCCTTGGAACGTCCGGAGCCTTCCCTGCCTCCCTCAGAGGAGCCTGAGCAGCTACTGCAAGGTAATAGTTTACTTTTAACCTCTGTGGTGGTGAAAGGAGGGACATTTCGATGGGGAGGGGTGAATGATTAACAGGAGGGTGTTCAAATGACTCCCAAACCCAACGAGTCAGTCCCGAACCAGCACCGACACAGCACAAAGCCACGACACCCCAACTCAGGGGCTGCAACACCCAATTTCAACATTTTTCCTCGCTAAAGAATTCACTTCTCCCCCCCCCCTTTTCTGATGACTACGACTTAAATTAATTAAATTAAAAATACACAAAGTTAACTTAATTACAGCTATTTTTAAAGAACTGAATGTGAGCACCTCGGCTTCTGGAATCCTGCAATTTTTGGAGAGACTTTAACACCATGAAGAAAAAAAAAATCATAGATTTTTTAAATAAGGAGCAAAAATGAAGCAGAGGAACATCTAGAAAATCATGAATCTGCAGTGCTGGGAATGAAATCCTTGAAATCCCATTTCAGCAGGACAGTGTTGGTCACTTGGGCTCTTCTGGCAAAATTAAAGCATTTAATCCCCCAGATATGTCACCTGAGATCCAAATGCAGACATAATTTAGATCTCAAAGTCTCAGAGCTCAGTTTTATTTAATTTAATTACAAGTAAGTGTAACTGAGAAGTTGTTTTAGGAACTCCTAACATTCCATTTTTGGTTTCATTCCTTCTGATTCTCTGCTAAAACTGAGTGTTTCACAAGGAGCTGCAACTGAGAACAAACCTCCAAAAATCTGCCCCAGCCTTTGGTGCAGCAGAAATTCATGAAAATCATGACCTGAATTCCAACACTAAAATCTAAACATCACCGAGAATTCTGATTCACTGAGAAACCCCCCTGGGAGCCTTTTCTCAGGGCTGGTACCTGGGCTTTGTGATTAAACAGATGCAGATTGATTGTCTTTAACTCAAAGCTACCATTTCCATCCAAATTAAAAATCCTAAAGCTGTTTTTTTCCAATAATTAACCCGAAACTTCCCATCTATTCAAAACACCACATTGCAGAGATCCAGCAAAGCTGCTTCAGGATTAGTTTTAAAATTACACCAAAGACCTGCAGGTTCTGACTCCTAAAATTTCCTTTCCACTTCCAGCAAAACCCTGTTTAAAATACACTGGACAATTTACAAATCTGCTTTTCCAGGAGTGACTGTCACTGTAAGTGGGAGGAAAGGGGTTTTTTGGGGGAACTTAAATCCTTTTAAGAGAACCTTTGGAACCCCAGGGAGGAGTTTTCTCCAAGGCACCAAACCCAGAGGAGAAAAGTTGTGTTTTCCCTGTGCTTAAGAAAAAGTAGGAATTTATTTGATATGTCAATGCATTTGATAAGTCAATGCATTTTTACTAATACTAAAAATACTTATTTAATACCACTTAATCATGATATTTGCACTTCTGAAAGGCATCATTTTCACCTGACAGGATCTTCAGGAGCAGAGGTTGCTCTCGAGTTCCTGAAGTCTCTTACCCTGTGCTTGGAGAGGTTGGGAACACTCAGGGAATTCATTCCAAGCTGTGCTAAGGCTCAAGGGCAGGGCTCACTCCACAGCTCCCTAAAAATCTCCCGGAGCACCATTCAGGGTAGAAAGTTCCCATCTTACAGCAACACTTGTGGGGTTTTGCCCACCCTTTGCCCAGTTTTCCAGAGAGAAATGTCAGAATTCACACGTGTTTTAGGAAAAAAAATAGAAGCTGGCACTGTGAAGTCCCATTTTGGGAGCATTATCGGTGCTTTCACTGCTAATTAGAGAGAGGAGAGGCTCGAACGGCAAGTGCTGATGAAGCAGCTGATTAACCCCGAGCCGTTCGGAAATTAGAAATGTAAATCAGGGGTTCAGCGATCCCTGAGCCCGAGCCCAGCAGCTCCCGGGAACAACGGGAACCCAGGCGAGGAACCAGGGGGGTTAGAGCCGGGAAGCCCTATCTGAGCACGGAAGGTTATTTTCTCCTGCAATTAACAGCCGGGAGGGTTTGGGACGCAGAGCCCGCCCCCCTGCAGCAAACAGGGGTTATCCCCGCTGCAGTAAAGTGGCACTGAAGGACGTGCCAGAGGCAGCAGGGACATTCTGGGCTGGGCTTTTCCCTCCCTGCACCTCCAATCTTTAAAACAATTGATTTAAATCACAGTGCTGACAGCCAGCCCAGAGGGGCAAAGGCTCTCACCTCCCAGCAGTTACGCCAAACATCATTAAACCCATTTATTAACTCCCGTTTCTCCACTCCCCTGGGGGAGCACAGAAAAACCCGATCCTGCCGCTCCAGAGCGAGAAAACACCCGGGAGAGGCCCCGAATTTGGGTGTTTGAGGGGCACCAACCTCTCTGGAAGCCAGACGGTTTATAAACCACTGACCACCGGCTGCCAGTGGGAGTATTTTGGTGCCCCTGGACAGTCAGCAGAGCCGGCTCATCTGCAGTGCCGGGGGAGCAGAGCGGAGCAGAACAGAACAGAGCAGAGCAAACCCCTCCTGCTCCTGAGCGATGGGAGCGGCTCAGCGCCTGAGATGAACGAGCTGGCACTTCCTGCGCCCATAAAACCTCTCCTGGCACTCGAACCAGCCCCTTCCCGGGGCTGCGGCACCGCCAGGGACTCACCGGGCTCGGCCTGAGCCAGCCCTGGACCCCCGGCTCGGGGAAACCGGGATCCAGGGTCGGGGAGACCGGGATCCTGGCTGGGGGAAACCGGGATCCAGGCTCAGGGAAACCGGGATCCAGGCTCGGGGAAACCGGGATCCAGGCTCGGGGAAACC
>JAYRBT010000051.1:2779515-2831578 GCA_036023395.1 Myiotriccus ornatus
GCGAAACCGGGATCCAGGCTCCGGGAAACCGGGATCCAGGCTCTGGGAAACCGGGATCCAGGCTCAGGGAAACCGGGACCCTGGCTCGGGGAAACCGGGACCCTGGCTCAGGGAAACCGGGACCCTGGCTCAGGGAAACCGGGATCCAGGCTCAGGGAAACCGGGATCCTGGCTCGGGGAAACCGGGATCCAGGCTCGGGGAAACCGGGATCCAGGCTCGGGGAAACCAGGATCCAGGCTCAGGGAGAGCCTTTGCAGCCAGATCTGAGCTGCCCAGGAGCAGCCCCCGCTGGGCCTGAGCAGGTTGGGAGTGACTCTTCATCTGCACTCCACGCTCTGGAGCTGCACAAAGCAAATCTGGTTCAGGGCAGGAGCGACAGAGACCACCTGGGGTTAAAAGGCTCCCTGGCAGATTCATTTCCCTGGGGAGATGAGGACAGAAAATCCCCCCGGAGTCACCAAGCCAGAGGGGTCCCACAGTCGACATTCCCACCTGAGCCCTCCCATCCCCTGCAGGGCTTTCCTTGGGACGCTGTCAAACCAAGGCTTCCAAAAATAGCACCTGCAACATCCCCGACCTGCCCCTCCTCAGCTCTGCTCCCCAGTGCTCCGGCCAAGGGAACTCCTACCTGCATTTCAAACATTTTTTTGGTACTAATTTAGGGGGAAAGAACTTTGCTCGTTGGGAGTGAAACCCTTCGAGCCTCCTGCAAATAAACTTCTGGGATTCTGTGTGATCCACTGGCAGGTTTTCAGCCCCAAAGCTGCTCACGTTTCGGGTTATTTTAGGTTGAGTTCTACTGCACAGGTTTGTATTTAAAGGATTGACTGGAACCTGTTTCTCAAAATGCCCCTTAAAGCAGCTCAGCAGGGTCTGGGCTGTGGCAGAACAAGGGTCCAGCTGTCAGAAGGTGGGGTTGGCTCCCAAAAACCAGGGAATCACACCCAGGGCTCTTCCCACCCCAGGACAGGATTCCTGGTGCAGCCCTTTATCACTCCTTGACTTGTGCTCTGAAGAAATAACCTAAACCTGGACTGTGAATGATTTTGGACCAAAAAACCCTGCCAATCCTTAACCAAACTTCCATCAGGGACTGTGATCCCACTCGTGCTGTTCTGGGGGAAGGAACATCAGGCTCCTTCACCAGCACTGAGCGGGATTAAGCTGTGAACCAAGATTTATGGCACAATAAACAGCAGGAAACTGGTTTGTCCAGGCAGCAGCTCCAGTGCCTGTGACCAAAAACCCGCTGTTCTCCCAGATGGGAATCACTCCCACGGGGCTGCAGGGCTGGGAAACGTGTTCCACAAAACCCACCGGGACAGGGACCCTTCACGGATGGGTTTGGGGGCGTTCCCAGAGCTTGCCGAGTTTCACCTTGCAGGGTCTCACTCCTGGGTAGAAATCCACGGAAGTGGCAAAGTTTTTAGGTGCATTTCACGGCATCTGAACTTCAAATTACTCTACTGACTAATTATTCCATCCCTGGAAGTATCCAAGGGCAGGTTGGACAGGGCTTGGAGCAAGCTGGGGTAGTGGGAGGTGTCCCTGCCTGTGGAAAGGTTGGAACGAGATGATCTTTAAGGTCCCTTCCAGCCTAAACCATCCTGGGATTCTGATTTACCACAGGGAAAAGGGGGATTTCCTCCCACAGGGATGTGGCCACTGATTTCAGATGCTTTGGAGGTTAAGGCCACGTGCAATAAACCAGGATTTTTTTAATGAATTGTGAATTTTTATGAAGGTTTTAGGTGCCTGTTGGGAGTTGTGAAGCTCACAAAACACGAGCTGGGCAGGCTGAATTGAACAAAAATTGGGTTCTTTCTGAACATTTCACCAGAAGGGATGGCAAGAGCTTTGTGGATTTCTTCAGTAGTTTTCTGGGAATTCTTAATCCCCATTTAAAACTGCCACTTCCAGGAAAACATCATCCTCATGCCTCCAAGCCCTTTGCTCAGTGTGACTTCGCAGCCAGCCCTGCAGCTGAAGGTAAAAAAACAACCCACTGAAAGCAGAGACCGAGGAGGCAAAATAAACCCCACAATAATTCAGTATTTGCAAGGGGCCAGAGGCAGCATCCAAGTGCTGCACAAGGGGTGTCAGAGCAGGCAGTTCAGCTGCTCTCCGAGGGGCAGGACACAAACCTCGTGCACACCACGGGAGATGAGGGACAGACAGGGACAGAGCAGGGAGAGAACACGATCCCTGCCCAGCAGGGACTGGTGGAACAGGTTGGGAATTCCCAGCCCAGGGAGTTCCCAGCACCTCTCAACCCTCCCCAGCTTGGGTTTCAGCTGCAGCTCCCAAACCCACCCGTGGCTCCTCTTTCCTCCCAGCCACCTTTGTCGCCACCTCCCACCTTGGGAGCGTTTTTTGTGCTTCAGCGACCACCAAAACTCCTTAGAAATTCCCGATTCTCTGTGAGCAG
The DNA here is from genome assembly GCA_036023395.1 of Myiotriccus ornatus. Lineage (NCBI taxonomy): Eukaryota > Metazoa > Chordata > Aves > Passeriformes > Tyrannidae > Myiotriccus > Myiotriccus ornatus. Next base: position 2,781,945 of record JAYRBT010000051.1, read on the forward strand.
CTCCTGCATTTCCTGCCACGTTTGCCTCGCTTTGTTTAGTTACTACAGGGAGTGTTTTATGAGCTGTTTGCAGACAAAACTGTGCAGTCCCATCACCCTCAGTGACGTGAAACCAGTGACACCATAAACGGCTCCTGAGCTGCACGTGAAGAATTCGTGCTTTTTGACCGAAAAAATCACTGAATTCGCAAGAAATTCTCCCTGCCTTAAAAAATCAAATATCCCCAGACTTTATCTCACAACCTAATCTTCTGTCTAGGTTTTTCTATCCTGGATATTCATATATTTTAACATTTTTTCAGGTACTGTGCTCAGGTATTTCCCACTGGGCAAGAGCGACATCCCAGACAAAGGAAGCCTGAAGTGGAATTTGATTAAAATGAAGTTATTGCCCACCAAATGGAACTGTATTTTAATTTAATAACAGGGCTTTTGATGCAAGGTATTGTTTAACATGTTTGCTGCTCCCTCTAACACAGATTGATGAGGTAATGCCAGCAGACAGCTTGGGAAAAGTCGAGGATAGCGGGACATTCCAAAAATCTCACTGTCTCCCAGGAACATTTTTTAACTCTGACATCAACCCTCCAATAAACCCCAAATCCAGCAGAGCTCCTGTGACTGCACTCGGGGTAATTCAATGCAAAGTTATCTCCAAGACAGATGAAGTAGGAAAAAAACGACCGGTTTTTGGCTCCAGGATCCTCAGGAAAGGAAATCCTTGGAAATACCTGAGCTGGTGTGATGGATACTGAGAAAAACTCCTGATGGTTCAAAGTTGCCAAGTTTCTCTCTCTCTCTTTTGTTTTAAATAATGTTCAGAGCCACAAATTAATGTTGAAGTTTGGTACAAAACAGATCAGAAGACCAGGAATAAATAAAGTCAGGATTAATGAAATGCCCTACAAGTTTCTTCTGACACTCCTTCTCCTTTGTCCAGCATCGCTGCTGGGAGTTCAGGGGCTTTAAATGGAATTACTTCCAGGCATTCCTGCCCTGAAACCGTTCTCAAGGAGTGTGGATTTTCTCTATAAATATAATATATAAAAGACATATCTATAATATAGCCATAATATATAAACTATATCAATAATATAACATATAAAATATATAAAATAATGCATTTGGATAAGTTACAAATATACCTACAGATAATACAATTTTCTATGAATGTTCTCACTTTCTGCCACAGGATCTCACTGCAACTCTGAAGCAAGTCCCTGAACAGCAGGAATGTCTCCCTGAGGAGCTGCCTCCCGATTTTGGGGGGAGGTTCCTGCAGCTCCTGCTGCCCCGGGAGGACTTGGAGGGCAGGCCCGAGCTCGGTGTGGGCCAAAGCTGGCCCTGGAGCCTGGCTGCCCTGAGCCCTGCAGTGCTTTTCCACTAGTGAGGACAGGTATTAATTACTCACCCAATGAGGGCCACCATCTGCTCCACGATGTGTTTGCTGAAGGTGATGATAACGAAGAGTTTCTGCGGGAAGGAAAGGCCCGGTTGGAGCAGCAGCGGGATCGGGAGGGAGGCACAGCCAGTGCCTCCTGCTCCTTCCCCCCCTGTCCCACGGCTCTCCCTCCTCTCCTCTCTCACAGCCTTCCCTCTGCAGGATTCCCCTCCAAAAGCTGGTCCCTTTCTCCCCCTGTTTCCTCCCGGATTTCATTCCTTGCAATGTTTTCGTAGCCTGTTCCCGACCATCCGTGTCCTCCCCAAACCCCGTTCCCAGAAGCTCGGGGTCACTTTGCTCCGTCAACAGAGTTTTCATGGAAAAGCAGCCACGGCTGGGCAGCGAAATTCCCATCCCCTTACACAAACACAGGGACCTGAGGATCACAGGAGTGAAAAATAATGTATTTCAGTGCCCAAGTTCCCGAGGCTCAGACAGAACATGACAAAAAACACCCAGTGAGGAACAAAGAGCCTTTGGGCACCCGTGGGATTGTCACTGAGATGCAACAGTGCCTGGAACAGGAATTTCAATTAAAAGCTCCTGTGACACAGCTTGTTTCGCAGGAGATCCCAGTGGCTGTGATTTCAGCACTCCCCTCTCCTCTGAAAGCAGCTGGAATGTTGATGGAACAGCCTTTGCTCCCTCCCCGTGTGTCCTGCGTGACATCAGGGTGAGCAGGCTGGGAGTGGGTGAGGGTACACGGAGTTCCCACAGCCTCCTCGGACCAATTCAAGCCTGATCTAAGCAGAGCTGCCCTTCCTAGGCTGGAAACAGGGGATGTGACTCCAACCAGAGGATCCTGTGGCCCCGAGGAAGAGCCCAGTTCAAAGCAGCTCCGGGATGGCCACTGCTCCAGTCACTGCTTCCTGTCTGGAGAACACTTCATTAAAGCCTTTTCCATGACTCTCACATTTCCTAAATTCCAAGTTCAGCCAGATCACTCCTAAACTCGGGGCCATTGCACAAGAGTGTGCTTGAAAAAAAGAGAATTCTAATAGCTGAGCCTGTTACAAAATCAGATGATTTACCAACTGTACCAACAAGACGCTGGGAAATGGTTTTGCACTTCCATGTGATCCGAGCGTGGAGCACCATAAATTACACAGCAAACACTGTGGGAGCCGAACAGGGCAATTAAAGTAATAAAAGGAATATTGATCAGATGCTATTTCACTTTCCTGTGCTGCCAGAACACATTCAAACAGCACAGAGATTTAAAAGCAGGAAAATTCAGATAGTACAAAAAGAAGTGTGGAGGAAAAGCTGTTCCATCACAGTCAACGAGAGAACTGCCAAATCTATTTGTTGTTTGCTGTTTAAGGGCTGGGCAGAGCAAACCAACCATTTACAAAACGATGGGAGGAAAAAAGTTGAAGATCGAAATCTCCTGATTGGGGCAAAAGGTTTTAAAGCAGCTTGGTGAGGTTATTACAGGAGTAATTTTATACTAAAAGCTTCTGCTATTTTAATGCAGTGACAGCAGAGATTTCCAAGCAACAGAGGTACAGGCACTGTCTTAAAAAACCCAAAACACCCCAAAGAGAGACACAGCTCCTGGTGCAGCACCGACCACACCAGAAGGGTCCCCGGGGAGCCAACACCGCACCTCCCTTCCCTGAAACAGTGAGGCTGCAGTTAAAAGCAATTTTAAACTGTAATTTGGTTCTGATTGTGATGGTCCAGCTCAGCACTCGGGCCAGCCCCGAGCGAGCAGGAAAATCACCGGGCACATCAGAGCAGGCCGAGGGCTCCCAGAAGGGCCGACCCTGCTGACAGGGGGGCTGAGGAGCCCAGGGAGGAGCCTCGGGCTGGGCTGGGCGAGCCCTGCAGGGCTCGGGGGGTTTCTCTGTGAGCTAAAAAGAGCCTTTCAAAAGCCTCTGCAGGACCAGCGTCCTTACCGAAAAGGCAAGTTCTCTCTGAGTGCCGAGCGGGAACAGCCGCAGGTAAATACCTTGGCTAACCACCAATTTCCTGAGCGGGTCAGCACAGAGCTCATTCCTCCCGGGCTAGAAATGACTCATGTGGAGCCCGAGCGGGCCCAGCAGATCCTTTTATTGTAAAGCCTTTGCACCAAATTAATTTCCACTCCTTCGGGTCGGGCGGGGAGACTCCACAAGTCATCAGGAAGTAACCCGGGGGAACGGTGACAGGAGGAGAAAAGTCTCCCCCCAGCACCCCCGAAGGCCGAGGGAGGGGCAGCACTTGCCTGGATGTGCATTTTGATGACTGCTTTGCCAATCAGGGTGGCACCGAAGAAGGTCCAGAAGGGAACGAGGAAGTGCCCACATGTTATCCCGGCCAGGTCGAACAGGGGGTTCGGGATCTGCGGAGGGAAAGGGAAGAGGTTCAGGGATTCAGCACGCACTGGGATGAGCAGGGGCACGACAGGCTCTGACACCCCGAGGAATGGCCAGTTTGCCCCTCTCCAGCTTGGCCCAAAGCTCCCGGGGCTGAACAGCTACAGAAGTGTTGCTGTCACACCACATAACTCTGGGATTCAGCTCCACCACGGCCCAGACGGTTCCATTCTCAGGGTCCCTCCTCACCCCTGGATCCTGACAAAAGCCAGCAGGAAGTTTTCCATGTGAAAAGCACAGAAACCACAGCAAAGCCCTTTTGAGTGATTTATCAAATTTTCTCCCTGACAGGCACATCGCTCTTGGAAGCCAGTGCTCCAACTGATCCCCAGTGATTTCCAGCTGAGAAACTACATTAAAAACTGGCATTTATAGTCATATGTATCCAGTTTAAAGGCACTGATTAGATTTTATGAAGCATATGCATTTCATTTAAAATTAAACGAATTTTTTATTATCATTAAACTGCTGGCTTGACTTTTGGTATTGTGATACTATCTGCAAAATATTTTTGAAATGAAACCAAGAAAGTATCCAAATTCCAACCTTTCAGCCTGCAGTGAAGGGGCAGTGTCTGAGGAGAGGGTGTAAGCACAGGAGCAACGTGGTACTGGGGTAACAAACTGCAGGACTGCTGGTGTTTTGTTCCATAAATAATGGACTAAAGGGTGAGGATTGGTGAAGGATAAAGGATAACAACACTGCCAGGGCTGACCAGGCACCTGCAATGTGGGGAGAAGCCAAGCAGGGCTGGACTGGGCTGTTCCAGCCCAGCAATTCAGATTTATGAGCACCCACAGCAGCACCTGCAGAGGGAGAAACCTGAAAGGGGCTCTCATGGTGCCCAAAAGGGTCCCTGGACAGGCTCCTCCTCAAGGACCTGCCCTGGGGCAGCTGCTCTGGGCAAGGAGCTGGTGAATTAGTGACCCAGCCCAGCTCCAGGGTGTTCTGGAGGGGTTTTGGGGGGTTCACCGAAGGTGTCAATGCTCTGGGGTCAGCCCTGCACTGAACAGACACCCAGAAGGTCCCCAAGGCCCCCCCCAGGGTGTTCCTGGGCTTGGCTTTGAAAACACACACAGACAGAGCTGCAAGTTGCCAAAAAAGCCCACAAAGCCAGGGGGGCCAATTCTCCCAAGTCACAGGGAGGGTCTTCGGGGCTGATTCTTGCTTTGTGCCTTCCCCAGAGCTGCCTTTGCACAGCCACGGGCTCAGGACAATCCCGGGGCTCCCTGACTGCCACTCAGCACCGCTGCAGTCACTCCACCTGGCTGGATGAACTCGCAGAGTTTTAATTTCAGTTTGGTGTTTTTCTGCACCATTTTGACTCCACCACTCGACAGCTGGGACAGGATCCCTCCTTTGGGAGCAAGTCCTCCAGTCACAAAAAACACATCCCAGAAAACCCTGCCTAAAATCCTCGAGGAAGATGCCAGTTGTCAGTGAAGGAGACACCTTCCAGCACACAGAGGAGCAGCCAGAGAAGCTCGTGGGGCGCTGCCTTTCTCTGCCTTCCTCTCCCTCAGGTGCCACACAAACACACAGCCCTGGATCCCTGTTTTTTCCAGCTCTGGATCCCTGTTTTTCCCGGGCCTCTCCCTTTTCACAGCTGCTCAGTAAACACATCAACAAATCCTCAAGTGTATCCCGGAGCTCAGGGCTCGGGGCAGGAGCAGGGAAGAAGTTCAGCAAACGTTTAGGAATTACTCAGCAGTGTTTACAGGTCACCTCTCCTGTTCACCAGCTCCTTCCCCAGGTTTATCCCCTTTATCCCCACTCCTTGTGCTGGGGACAGGGATGTGCCCCAGGTCACAGGGATGTCCCCCGGGGTCACAGTGAGTCAGAGGAGGGAAGGGAAGGAGCAGCCTGAGGGCTGGGAAGGTTTAGGAACAGTTTGTAACCTGCAGCCAGTTGAAAAGCTCAGGGAACAGCAGCTCCCTGCAGCAACTCCAACCCCAGGAATTCTCTCCAGCTCACGTTTGAGTAACACTCGGTGTTGTCATCTCCACAGTTTAGGGAATGAGGAGGTGCTGGGCAAGTGTGGAATGAACATCTCACCCTAAGGCTGTGCTTATCCCACAGGAATGGCACCACGGGGGACCTGCACTCCCTTCCCTGTAATCACATCCCACCATTTCTGTGGGATGAGCAAAGCACACCATTCCTACCGGTTTGCATCGAGATTCCAGAGAGACATTTCAACCCCAAATTCCCTACTTTTCTACTCCGAAAGAACAGCATTATCCTACTGCAAACACATGGGAGCACCCCCATCACCTGCTGCCCAGAGGGAAAACAATCCACCAGCAGTTTGTAGCTCAAGAGCCAGGACTGCCATTTCCCTCCTGGTTCCCAGCGACCCAAAGAGCAGCTTTGGGATCACAGTGGGTGGTTTTCCACCCTTCAATCCATGTGAACCGCTGGATTTGAGGATGCCAAGCACTGGCACCTTGTACACAAACACCTCAAGAAACCCTAACAGGGCTCCAGCAGATTCCCAAGACAGGCATCCAGTGCAGGGGGAATTCCCGGCCTGAAACAGGGACACCGAGGCTTCGGGAATTTTAGGAATGTCTTGTCAGTTTTCCTCACTTGGACAAACCTTTGGCATCCTCAGTGAACTGACCTGTTCTTCCAGGTTTCCCCACTCCAGGCTGAACTAGAGGATTAACTGATTCATCTTTTTTCAAAGATAACGCACCTTTGGGGTCTGATGGGTTAAAGAGGAGACACAACCATCCCAAACTCATCCTCTCCCAAAGAGAACCAGCCCAGCCAAAGCCCAGTGGTGCAGCTGAAGGATAATAAATTAGCTGTGTTTTTCAGCAGAATTCCCTGTGTTTGGTTCTAATCCAGGACTGGGGTTTCTCCCTGTTGTTGTACCTGCCAGCCCCACAACAATCCCATTTCCCTGAGCCCCCCAGAGGGCAAAGAAGCAGCAAACAATTAATTCCATGGCAAAAACACTCAACCTGTGCCCAGAAATCCCTCCATTCCCGGCACAAACTCACCGAAGCACAGGCCAGGATCCCAAAGAATCCAACCTTCTGCACCAGGTTCTGCACGGCCAGCTTAGCCCGGGAAGCAAAGTCCTGCAGGGAGGAAAAACAAACCATTCCTGAGGCAAATCCCCAAGGAACAAACCCCAGATACGTGTGCGGTTCCCCTGCCCTCCTTGCTTTGGGATCTCCTCCCCGGGAATTGGGAGGAATTTCAAAGCCAAAGGGCCAGGTCTGGCTCCAAGAGACTTGTAAAATTCCTTTAAAATCCAGGAAGTGTGAGCTGAGATACATTAAAAGCAGGGAAGGTGCAGGCCCTGTGACACCCTCAGAACGTGCTTTTATTTTGGGATCAGAACTTCCTCCCCAGGCTCAGAGTTTGCCAAATGCTCAGGAACAACAACAAAAAAAAAACCCACAAAAATAAAGAAAAATTCTATTATAAAATTTTAAAAAGCAAAAATATTCTCCCAAGCAGTTTCTTTGAATGTGAGAAGTGAATTTGCAAGAGGATAAAATCATTTGGAGGCAAAACTGACCCAGAAGTGAAAAGGAGGGTCAGGAATTCCCTGCTCAGCCCTGGCCACGGCAGGCACAGAAAGCTGGGAATATCTTTGGGAATAGCAAACATGACAAAATAATTATTAATTCTTGTTTAAAACCCTACAAAGAAGCGATAAAAAAGCTGATTTTCCAGGAGCAATAACCACACATTAACATTTCGTAGGAAACTATCAGAGAAATTACACGAGGAAACTACTTGGATCAATAATTAATGATATCCTAAATTCCACATTTTACCCCCTGAATTGGAGAATTTAAAATGTCATTAATTATTGATTAAAGCAATGACAGGATAATGCAGAAAGTTTAAATTTATGTCATTTTAACTCTGCCACAGTTCTGCTGAAACCTTCAGTCCTACACAGCAGTGCAAGAAAACTACAATTATTTGACAGTGCCCTGGCACATTATTTAAATTCTGAGCCCCAGAATTGAAATAATCCTTTATGGCAGATTAAAAAATAAAATAAAATAAATCTGTGCTAAAACCATTTGCTTCTTTTTCCACCCCTTTTCCAAATATTAGCTTTTTTTCCCATTTTAAAACAGTCAAATTCTCAAATTAAATCCACTGAAGCCAGAATAATTCTATTTGTTATTCTTAATGTTTGGGAGAGTAAATCAAATCAAAGCAAACCCTTCAACTGAAAGGAAAAAAAACGCCAAATAAACGAGATTTCCTAATTGGGAAAATATCCTAAGTGGGATATTTTAATCTTAAGGAGAATATAAAACCCCCCTGGAATATTCTGTGAGGGGGGATTTGCTCCAGGTCCCTCGTGGCGATTCCCAAAGCAGGTGATCCCCGATCCCGACCCGGAGCAGCTCCAGGGGGTCCCACAGGACATTCCAGTGCCTGTTTTTCCCCCCTCATTTCTCAATTCTCAGAGGTTGGAACAATATTTTCATTTTTTAAGCCAATAAATGATTTTTTTTCCCCTCACAGCTCCACAAATCTCAGAGCAAAGTGTCTTTGTTTTAATTTTCTCTATTGATTGTCACAGAAACTGGAAATAAACTCCAGCCAACGACCTGTAAACTAACACTTCATTTGAAATAAAATATAGCATTATAATTATGTATAAATTGACTTTTATCAACCCAGGGTAGGCCCAGTGCAACATTTTTTATCAAACTGCTTAAAAAAAACAGCTTTTCCTCACCCACATTTCTTGATTGCTGCAAAACTCAAGGCTGCCTTCAAACTAATTTTTTTCCTCCAGTTAAATAATATTATTATATAATATTATATTAACATTAATATATAATATAATTAATATTATGAATTAATAGTAATAATGTTATTATTAATAATATTTTACATTGTCTCCATGGAAAGCACATTTTTAAGTTCTAAAAATTTCACTCCAGAACTTTTAATTTGTTTTCCTTATTTTTTTTTCCTTTTTTTCAAACTTTTGGAAGTTTTTCCAGAACTTTTTTCAGGTTTTCAAGCTTTCAAACTTTTTTTTTTTCAAACTTTTCAAATAAGCCAAAAGACAAATAAAGGATTTTTCCCTCCCCCCCTATTTCCTACAATTTAATCACAAACCCCATCAGAAATAGAGACAGTGCATTTTTCTAACACAATCACGGGCAGGAATGATTTGCAGGGTGATAAACCCACCAGGTTTGCCACAAAACTACCTATTTACAGGCTCCACATGGGCTTTATGAAACAAATTCACAGCTATTTCCGTTTGGTCCCTTCCTTAAATCCTGTTTTCCAACCCTTTGCGACATCTGCAATAATAAAACCCCTTCGGAGTTTCATTTCTCCGACAACACAACCCCCAGTTTCACAACTTTTACCTATTTCACAATTTTTTTTTTTCCTCTCTGCTATTTTCACATTTGTTCCTGCGCAGGGAACAATCTTTTATTTTATTTTATTTTTGAATCCTTCGAAACCGAACAACTTTCGGCACTTACAAAAATTAATTATATAAATATATATATATATATCTACAAAAAAAGAGAAAAGTCCAGCTACTTACAGGCACCACATTTTCCCCCCAAATTAAGGGCTCTAGAGTGGCCTCCCAGCTAAATGTGATTCATTTTTTATACCATTTTAGCTGTCCTTTTGGAGATGGTTGGGGTTGGGTTGGTTTTGGGGGGGGATTGGAAATACATTTCCTGTGAGCTCTGCAGCGCAGGCAGAGCGAGGTGGAATGATTAAACATGACTTCACTGGGTTAATCATCACATCCCCACGACTGGGGGGGGACAGGAGAGGCACAAAAGGGCAGGGGTGAGGAGCTGATTCACCACCCAGCCCGGGGGGTGCTCGGGGAGGAGGAGGGGGGTGGTTGGATCTGCTCAGCCCCAGGCGAGGGGAAGGTTTGATCCTTTCACTGATCCCAGCAAAAGCAAAAGAAAAAAAAAACAACCAAAAAAACCCTCCCACACCTCCAAAACTAAGGGGGGCAGAGAAGAGGAAGGACATTTTCTGCTGCAAAGTGGGATTTACCACAACGTGCCTCCTTCAAAGGGGCCTGAGGGAGCAGCTCTGTGCAAACAGGGAGCTCCTATCCCTGGGAAAATGTCCTTCTTGACAGTGAATCTTCACTACACTTAGCAGGCAATCTTAACTGCAAGGCTTCATCCCACCCCTCTGTTTTCTTCGGTTTCCATTTCTAATTTAATCTCTCTCTCTCTTCTTTCTCCCTGGGTGGAGTTGCACAAGCTCCTCTGCCTCCGGGTGAGGAACAAACTCCTCACTGGATTTAGACAAGACAAATATCATTTTATGGCTTAATCAGTCAATTTTCCCCCTTTTCCCTTTGTAACACCGAGTTATTACCAGGAAGCAGAAGAGCCACAGTTTGTTGTTCACAGTGAAATTGTGAAGCCTCTTTTTTCCTCCTCTCCAAGAGCAGGGATGGTTGATGGAGCCACAGGAAGTGAGCTGATGGTATCAAGATCTGATGAATCCCTACAGGAACAACCTTAACACTTCCCCAGAGACCTCTTCTCAAAAGCCTGCCCAGATTATGCCATGTAACAGTTTATATTCCCCAGCCTGGAGCTGCCATCAGATTTTAGGAGCATCAGGAAAGCCACGACCCCCCCCCATCACAAACCAGCTCAGTCCCTGAAAGGCACGACCCAAACTTCCTGGGATTTGAGGAAAAACTTCTCTTCTTTTTTTTTTTTTCCTGCTGTAAATACCTCAAGCACTTTCCAGAAGAAGGGGAGGAATATTTGAGAGTAAACTGCATCCCGAGTCCACCGTGTACGTGTTCCCTACTCATCAGATCACACAGGGCCTGAATGTGGGATGGGGGGACGTCAGCGACGCATTAATGGAACTGCTCCAGCAGGATATTCATCATCGGGCAGATGGTGCCCTGAGCAAGTCAAAAACAAATTTCTGGAGGGCCTGGAAGGGGGTTACAAAGGATTTGTCATCTGAGAGAAAACCAGGAGCGTGGAGGAACACTGAGAAGATAACAAGACAGAGAGAGACCCGAAGCGAAGGTGCCGCACCTCGATGGTTCCCCACAGCCCAGCAGGGCACTGAAGCTGCTGCAGAGACGGATGTTCCTCCCAGGGCAGACCCCCCAGTCCAAATGTGTGATTGGGATGCGACAAAGTGGGCGTTCCTTTAAGGTCTGAGGATCATTTATATTCCTGTTACAGCATTTTCTTACTGGAAGAAGTTAAACCATCCAAACAACGAGCTCAAGAGGAGAAGGCTTTTCCCCCCAAAGATTGAAGGCCATGTCCGAAGGCACCGCCTCAGATTATCAAAATTATAGATTCCTTAACATTTAAAGAGCTGCCTACACAGACAGTGCCCCTCTTTATGTAAACAGCTGAGTTATGTTAAAAATGAGCTGCACAGTATTTTGTTTCTTCTGGCTTTCTGTCCCAACACAATGGAATCAAACACAACTTATGGGAGAACGACCATTTGTGGTCAGGCAGCGGATTCCAGGATTTCAGAGGACTGGGAAGAATTATTAACTCACTGGAATAATGGATTAACTGCAGAGGAGCAGCTCCACAGAAGTCAGGGAGCTCCCTGTGGGGGGAGAGGTCCCAGCACACATCCCTGCAAGGATGGGAGATCAGCAGGGATTTAAGGAGCAGCACAGCAACCTGGAGAGAAGGTGAGGAGAACAGGGATCAAACCCAGCAGACAGTTCATCCCCCAGGGACCATTTCACACAAGACACCAAAGGTAACGGATCTCCTGAGGAAGTTACAAGCAGGAATATTTTGCTTGTGGCTCATGATCTCCCACTCCATCAGCTCCAGTGACTCCTGACACCTCAGCCTGTCTGGGAAGGGCTCTGGATCTCTATTCCAGCTTTCTCCAAAGTGATTCCAGCTTAGTGCAAAGTAGGGGCAAACTAAAAGGGGGGCATTTCCACCCTGGTGCCCGGAGAGCAGAGGGTGAGAGGGGTAAGGTTTAAACCTACTTCTCACTCAGAAATCTGGGAAAGAAAGATCCTGTCTGGGAAACTGGGCTGTCAAAGGAGAAAGCTGGAGAAGGTTTCCAAGGATTGCTGGAAGCAGCCAAGGGAAGGTGGCAGAACTAAGCAAGAGCTGAAATTAGATAAAAGAAAGGTACTTACACACCAACAGGCACAGAACAGACATTCCAGGTGCTAAGCTTGGGAAGGAAATAAGATACACTGCACAAAAAGGCTGGGATTTTCTGGGACATTAAATTCTGGAAAAGCAATTGGGTGATCGTGGAAAAAGTTGCAGGAGAAAAATACATCCCTGTTGAACATGGAAACACAGCTTTAAAATGACCAGCAATGAAACAGGGCCTTGGCCTGACAGGCTGTCCCAAGGGAATGTGGATTGCCAGGACAGCAGCACCCACACTCAACTGTCAGAGGCATCAGCACTCGGAGGTGGTAACACTTCCAAACAATACTCAGGAGATCTGCAGGCCAGGATGAACACACAGCAAATCCCAATCAGATGTACAGGTGAATCCTTCCACCGGCCTTTCAGAGGCCGGGAATGCTGGATACAGACTGGGAGGGGAACACACGGGCTCATTTCCACATCTGTGCTCAGATTCTCGAGGCTGGCCGCGCGCTCGGGGGCGACGCTGCAACCCCAGGGATCACGGGGAAGGTGCTGCTCTTTGGGCCATCTGAGTTTGGAAACTCAGATAGAGGAGTAACTGCAATTAGTTCTCGTGTCAGAAAAACTGAGGGTTCTCCACAGAAAACACAAGTTAACTCGTTGTCCTCAGATTTTAGAAGTGGTGGCAGAAATGACAGACCCAAGTCAGTGAGTCTGGAACTCAAATTTAAGCCAGCATTTCCCCCAGCCAGAACTGAGGCTCTCAGCCTTCCCCAGAAAAAGCCCTTTTGCTTCATACTGTAAGAATAAAGAAATTCTGTAAAGAATAAGACACAATTAAAGGAAATGGCCTGAAGGAAGAGGAAGGAGCTTGTCCTTTCAGTCTTATCAGATGTGTCCTGCAGGGCAGAGGCCCCTGGAACCACATCCCCTGCCACCTCTGCTCCTCGCTGCGGGGCTGTGCAGCCAGGTGGCCACCTGGACACCCCGCAGTTCTGCACAAAAACACCAAGTGAAACGCCGACCTTCCTCGCTAAAGCACTACTTTCTCCTCACACCTCGCAGCGAGCAGGGACAGGCGTCCCAGGGAGGTCGTGCAGCTCCCAGACCAATCCCTGACAATCCCTGAGGAACCCGAGCCTTGGACAGACGCTCTGAGCAGAAGGCTGGGCTGGAAACTGAGTTTTCCTGTCATTCCATGACAAGATCCCACAGCCACCTAGGGAGAGGAGTGGAGGGGAAGATCCTCTGCTCCCCCTGGTTCCCACAGGCAGCCCCCGAGCTCCGCAGCCTCCGCTCTCTCAGTCAGAGCTGGGCTGGCACTGCCCCCCAAACCCCTCCGAGCTGCTCCCTGAGCCCAAAGCTACAGCTCCAGATCGTTATTGTGGCCACAGCTCCGTCAAACTCGCAGCAACTCCGTTAAAATCCAACCAAAACCAACCAGGTCCCACTGCCAGGCAGGTGCTGTAAGGAAGGGCTCCCGACTGCTGGAGTGAAGTTATTGCTGAGCTTCAGCCACCGCCACCAGCAAAGGAAGGAATTTTTGATAACCAAATTATTGACCTCTGATAACCAACTGACTTTTTCAATCTCTGACAAACCCGAGAAGAGCCATCAGCACTGAAAAAAAAAAATAATACAGTTTCTCCACAAAGAACTTAAGAGATAAGGATTAAAACCCACACACCAAAAAAATGACCTGTAGAACAGAAGTGAGGAACTTCTTCCCCAGCACACTCAAGTCTTCCCTGAGAGCCCCATGGACCATTCTGAGCAAAGCTCTCCCTCAGGGGTTCCCAGACAGCTCCAAGTGCTCTGCATACCAGACTATTGTACAACACAGATATTTAAACAGTGTCTGGAGCAAGGGGGGGGGAGGAAAGCAGCCATTTTCTTGGTTATGACATTCTAGGTCATTTCTATCAGTTATTGAAGGCTCTCCCCGAAAAAACATACTTTGAAGCAGCTTTTCTGGCCCAACTTGTGACCATTTTTTGGCCTTTCTGGGAATATCGGGGAGTGAAATACCAATTATTTAGGAGCAGATTTCCCCCTTAGGAACTTGTGTTGGGCATTCCCAACACACCCAGAGCAGAGCACGCAAATCCAATGGCACAATTCAACTACCTGCTTCCAAAATTTCCAGCACCCCCGGGGATGTGATTTCTCATTTGTGTTGTTAAGTGAGAAATTTGTCACTGAAAAAAAAAACCCTTCTGACCTAATGCCGAGTGAAAATGTCACAGAGTGACTCGGATTTCTTCCCTAACTTCTGACTTATGCCCTGACACACCGAGCACTAGAACAACAGGGGGTTGTGTGAGCGAGTTTGAGGGAACAGAGAGGCATTTGCAGCAGAATGTCAGAAAGTCACCCCCAGCTCACATCAGGGATTAGTAACAGCACTCACTGCTGGTTTTTCCCTCCTCTGAGCAGGTGTGCAGAGGAACAGGACAATGCCCCAGCCGGTGCCCAGGGAGCTCCTCACACACGGGGTTACTCACAGCTGCCATTGTCTCCCCTCCGCCTCTGTTAACTCTTTGCTACCTCTTTTCTCAGGAAGTTCTCTAGATGAGGTTCCCTTATTTAAAGCTTCCATTGACTCATTTCAAGACCTATTTCGACCCGGTAATTTTGTTACTCAGATTATTCTGAGTTACACCGCCTGTGAAAAACCCACCGCACTTTATCAGTTCCCTGTCACTTTGCCACCTCAGTCCCCAGCACTGGTAGAGAGTTTTTACAGTGAAGCTTCAAGGGTTGATTAGATTTGAAATTTCTATTTAATTACAGATTAGAGAGGCAAGATTAACTAATTAACAAATCCAGGCATCAAACAGGACTGGAGCGTTGTGAGGACCAGCCTCCTGATGACCACCCCTTAATTGCAGCACAATTAATGAAGAGGGGAAGCTGATGAGGGAAGGGGGTGACTGGAAGACTGAGCAAGAGAAACGATGAGTGGAATCTGATGTTCAGTTTAAACAAGTTAGTTCTGGGAAAGCAAAAATAAATTAAAAAAAAAGAAGTTGAGGTTTCCCAGTCACTGTACTTCCATTTTTGTGATAAGGGCTTTATAAGAACCTGCTTGTGGTCTGCTTTAACTTCTTTTTTTTTTTTCTCTTGCACCAAATACCCTTAAACGTTGGTTCAACCAGCCAGCAGCCAGAGAACCCCTTCCAAGCAGGAACTTTTCAGAGAGTAGCTGTGAACTGAATCACGGGAGAGATCCGTTTTTAATTTGGCCACCTTTTAGCCTGCTAATTAAATGAGACTGTAGCCATTAGTCGGATCTAGCCATTCCACGGGAGTGAAGTCACAGTGTCGTGTCAGAACACAGCGCTGGGCTCTCCCCACAGCCAGGGCTGGGTGTGGCAGGACTTTGCTCTGCCTCTGCAGAGAGAAACCCCACGTGAAGAGGTGGAAAAGCGGGCGATGCAGCTGAAGGCACCGCACGGGGTGGTGGTGGTGGGGCTCTCAGGAACGCTGGAAAGATGGGATTAACATGTGGCCGAGTGTCACTATCACGAAAGTTCATCAGTTTAACTCCTTGCAGGGCAGGAAGTCGCTCTGTGGAGCTCCTGACGCAACCCAAGCAGTTGCAAGCTCAGTTTAATACAAACCCTCTCGAGTCCACGTTGACAAATTCTTTAACAAGCCCTGTGGTTACAGGGAAGCTGGTTTCAGTCTGAGTCACTCCTGTTCAAACAGTTTACTGGAAATGGAGGGGAGGGGGAATTTTCAGAGAAGTCATGTGATGGCCAGACAAACCACAACCAGCAAAGGTTCAGTGGAGGCAAAAACAGGTCCCAGCAACAACTGACACCCAGAGTGCAGATGGCACCCAGTCATTTCCAAACCCGCCCTGCTGCAGCCCCAGCATTTCCATGGATTTAACCCCTTTCCAAGCCTCTGTTCTTCCAGAGGCAGGACACAGCTTGGAAAGTAAACAAACAGCAGAGGCTGATAGTAACACAGGCAACTCCAAAATATTTTTACATGGAGATTTGGCTGCCCCGAGGCTGCACAGGAGCAGGGCCCGGTGTGTAAATCATTAGTCCTTAAAAATGTGCCACTTAATGAAGCCAAACACTTGCAGTCATTAAGGGTTAGATATGCATGGAGATATCAGTACTTTCCCTTCTCAGCAAGGAGTACCAAGACACAGCCAGGCCCAGCACTGTCACCAGGCTCTAAAAAGCTTGGTTTTCACCAGGAACCTCCCTCAGCTTTAAGTGTTTCAGCCTGACAGAGAAACGATGGGAAAACTCAACAGTCAGCAAGTGTTAAACTGGCAAGAGTCCCTGCACACGTGTGTGGAGACACGAGCTGAGCAAAGGATGAGGGCACTGTCACCACCAACGTGCTGCCCCAGCACTGAGCAGCACTCACTTCCCCCAACTGAGAGCTTGCTGCACCGGAGATACTCCCTGTGGCTAAAAGGGGAGCTCTGATAAAACGCTCCCTGGCTCTGGAATTCCACTGGAAGAGACTTAAGGGCGACAGAGATACTGTTTTAGACGCTGGTGATTTTTAAACGCTGCCCTGAGCACTCAGATCAGAGGGAGCTGCTCTGTGCTGGGCTCCCACTGCCTGGGAGGGGAAGGAGCCCAGAGTGCAAACCCACCCTCCTTCTCCAGGGCAGAGGCACGAGAAGCTCCAACCCTCCCTTTTATGTAACTGGAACTCACTGGTGAGCACACACAGAGACAGGGGGAAAGGAGAAGTGAGTGTTCCCTTAAAACGAGGGGCTTTTTCTGGAGGGTGCTAATGGGAAGTGCAAGACACACACACATCACCTGCAGGTCACGGAGCTCTCTCAAAACCCGGCCCGAGGTCACTCAGATGTGACATTCAGGGCAGAAAACCCATCAACAGACTCCTTAAAGTAACTAGCATTTTACTCTGTGTAACTCTGACTGGAGCACTGAACCTTTTCTGCTGTTTCATCCTTTTTTGGCTGTTTTGGACACAAAACATTCCCCCTCGCAGATCCTTCGGGCTGCACGTTACAGGCACGATCTATTCTCACCAGAGAAGATGCTCATCTGTTTCTCCAAACTACCATTGTTTTTGAGAAACAGCAGCACAGGCTCTCCCTGCACAACACACACGTCAAACCGTTTGGCTCTGCCTCGTGGGCAAAGAGCAGCTCAGCTATTCTTCCAAATCCAGCAGCCATTCCCAGGCCTTTGCAAAAGCCTGGACAGGAGGAGACCTTCATGCTGAAAGAAGGCTCCTGTCACTGGGCATCGAGCCTGTGGAGCATCCCCCAGGGCACGGGACACTTGTCCCACCGCCCTAAGCCCCCCGGGGAGAGTGGGAGAAGCTGGTGGAGGTAATAAAAATCGGTAAGGAGCAACTTAAAACCAGGCACCACCACGGCTCCTGGATGCAAATGACAGGACAGGCAGCGATAAGCTGTGCTGCAGATCAATAAGCTGTGCTGCAGATCGGGATTTGCAGAGGTCAGAGGAAAGGCAGGCCTGTCTCCCACAGACATCCAGCGAAAACACCAGCGAAGCCAAAAGCAAAAAGGAAGTCACATTAGCAAATGGAAAAAACTGAACTGTCAGTTTTATGAGCACAATACAATTTAATCAGATTGTCAAAGCCTCATGTTAAAAGAGTTTATAGAAACCAAACCACAAGTGGGGTTTGAAAGATTGTTGGGTTTTTTTTTTTCCTCCCTGGCCATCCATCCACAAAACAACACGTTTCAATCCAAACTCCATTGCCAAGAAAATAAAAATCAAAAGTAGTGGTAAATAACAGCGTCATTTTTCTTCATTAATTCCACAAGGCCACTTGTTTACTCTGGGCAGTCAGTACAGCTATAGTTTGGCCTGGCCTGACAAAAATGCTCTCTAGCAAAAAAAAATCTTCTGCCCAAGAATCTTCCTGTGCGTCCTGGAACCCAGCTCTGGCTGCTCCCACCGCTGCTCACACACAGAACTCGCTGGGAGAGTTTCAGGAAACACGGATACTCCAGGCCTGGGGTCCACTGGTTTCATTGCTGGGGTTTGCTGTGTTTTTTTTTACCCCAACTCGGTTTTTATGCAGTTAGGGATTTGATACACTCAGGGGTTACTTTGCAAAGCAACGATTGAGGAGAGAGTAAAGAACAAAGAAGATGCTTCCCCCCCACCCCTTGCTGCATCTTTTTAAAAAAATAGAAGAATTTACTACTTATAATAGTAGAAAAACCCTCTGGAACTTTCTAGGAGGGGGAGGCTCTCAGGAAACACAGGGTTTACTGTTAGAATTACTAGACTGCATTTAGCATTTCCAGACAAACCACTTTCATGGAAAAGCTTCATCCATTTTTTGAAGGAGAAAAAAAAAATTAAATATATATTTATCTCCAGGAAAAAACTCCCCTGGCAGAAGAGTTCAGAGACATTAGTGCATGCTAAAGAGCATCTGCTGGTTTTTAACAGCAGTCTCATGACTGATTTCAACTTAGTGGCAGACAAAACAGGGTAAGAAGGAAAAGCACAGAGGAAAAATTCAGTGGCAAGAAGAATGAGGAAAAAACGTTCAATTTCTTCTAAAACACCATCAGTAACTTGTGACCAAGATGCAAACTCCTGACCCGAAGGAAAACAGCCACAGGAACATTTGACTGATGGAGAGCAGTGGTTGCAAACTGCTGGGACACTAAGAGTGTTTCCCCCACCGAGGACATGGCGGACAGAGCGACAACGAGGGACGGGGGCAGCTCGGGTGCATTTTCACCTCGGGAGAAAAGATCCCTCGGGCTCATGAGGGAACACACACTGAGGGTGACAGTGGCCAGGCAGGCAAATGTCATCTGGAAGGAATGAGCTGGGACTGCAAACCATCCCCTGGCCCAGGGAGGCCCTAAATGCAGCCCAGCAGCAGCCGAGCAGCTCCTGTGCCCCCATTTCTCAGCCCACTGTGTCCCCACCTTTCCTGGGCTGTCCCTGGAAGTCTCCATGATTGCAGCACTCGTAGCAAGTATTTGGCTGCACTGTTGCTTCTGCTCCAACAAGCCCCATCCTTGTCCTGCCATCACCACAGGTCTCTCTGCCCAGGGCAGGATCTTTTCCCACCCCTGGGAAGTCCCTCGTGACCTCCCACCGAGTGATTTTCGGCCCGTTCTCGTTTAATTGGAAGGGGTTATTTACTCCATCTAGCTGCCCCGTGTTTTATTAATTATTGTTTTGCACTGTTCTTACTTGTGCAGTCTCTGCGTGTTCCAGCATCTCCTCGAATTCCTGGTACTCTTCATCATCGGGTTCAGCACCGGAGAGCCGGGCTGCCCTCGCCATGAAGTAGGGGGGCAGCTCTCCAATGGCTGTGCCAGCACCCTGGGAAAAGAGGAATTCTCTTTTACTGCCTCAAACAGAAAACATGTGATATGCACAGCCCTGTGAACACTTCAAATCATCCCAACTGTTGGGACCGGCTGTTTGGAGAGGTTTCCTTCCATCCACCAGAAAACCTGCCACGATTTCAAACACAACGCTGCTCCTCTGAAAGCCCCTTTTCCTTGCTTAGCTCCTCTCAGGGCAGATCCCACATCCCTGACTCAGCAGGGCCCTGCAGTCTCACCCCACCACATGATCCCAGACACATTCTGCGGCATGTGACAGCCCCTGATCCCGAGTGGCCTCCGAAATAATCTGGGAGCTCCTCCCCGGTGCTGTCATGGAGTTTACTCGTCCAGTCATGGGACTTGGTGCGAGTGTTTATTAGAAAACAGGCTCGAGTTCTACTACAGCTGTGAGCAAGGAAAAGAGGTTAAGCAGAGCTTGATCTCGGGTTTTCCCTCTCCTTCAGCTGGAATAAGCACAGCCAAGAGAAGCCCAGATGAAAGGATGGCTGCTTTTCACCACAGGAAAATTAGGTTTGTTTTCTCAGGACGTCAAGTGACTCATTTCAATCTTGTGGCTAAAGCACAACTTTAGCTTAACCAAGGGGGGGAAAAAAGCAAGGCTGAACATATGGATAAACAGGGGCTAAGGAAACAGGAACTTGGAATTAACTGGGGATGGTTTAAATTTAGGGCAGGTAGGAGCCAATAGCTGGGCACTGGCTGGCTGGGGATGTGCCAAGGCTCAGCTCCTCGCAGATGGATTTTCTCTCCAATAACAAACGCTTTTCTCTCCAGTAACAAATGCTTTTTTTTTCTACTCCTTCTGAAGCTTTTCAGCTTCCTTTGTTCCTGCCCTGTGTGCAGCTGCAAGCAAGAATTCCAGCTGCTGCGCTGACTCCAAATCAACAGGTTGTGGTTGCAGAGAGAGCTGCCCAAGCTGCTAAACCCTCAGTTTAGGCTCAGGGGGTGCGTGGCCTCGCGTGTTTATGCCCTTGTTTTCCACGGCAAAAAAAATTTAAACGAGTGCAACAAGCTGAACTTCATTAATCTGCCTATTTCTGGCACGAGGGGAAGATAAGGCTGAAAACAGTAGCAACAACACTTCAGGAAAATTAACTTGAGGTTACGTTCTCAGGGTGATGCAAGACCAAAAAAAGTCACATTGCTCCTCCAGGCTCTGCCAATTTGCTTTGGCTTCGTTCTGTGAACTGAGGAAGAGGTTTGCATGTGTGTACTGGACATGAACTTGCTTTAAATTGGCAAAGTCACATGCTCATTATTACAAAACATTTCAGAAGTGCAGCAAAAATCATATGATTTCATGTCTGCTGGAGACACGTTCCTTCAGTGCCTAAAAAGAAAAAAAGCAGCAATTAAGGGATCCAAAGTTATTTAACTGCTTTTGGTAACATTGGCTATTTTCACCCCTTGACTCGGAATGCCAGTTTTACAGGGGAGATTCCTTGGACTAACAACAAACCTGGAAAGGCAAGTGCTAATCAAAATTCTTTCACACAAATACATTCAGAAAAGGAAAGTGGGAAATGACTCCACTAGAAAGAGCCTTTTAAACAGATTGGATCCTGCTCGGGACACAGGCCTCCTGCTCGGCTAATCCCCAGCAATTAAACACTTTTATTCTTTCCCCTTATTTCTCGTTAAAAAAACCCAAAACAGAACACCAAAAATGCTGCAACGCATTAAAAATATAGGGCACTATTGAATTCCTTGTCCCTGTGGGAGGGGAGGCTGTGAAAATTGGCATTCACCTCTGAGACTGTTCCTGAGAGTCCTCCTGCAGCCAGGGCTGGTGGAGCCAACTTCGAGCGATTGCAAAAAGCATCATTTTCATCTCACCTCATAATTCCTTGGATGCAGAGAATCTGATCCCCTGTAACACCCACTATCAGCACAAAGGGCCATCACTGACGTGCGGGGGACCAGCAAGGACTTTAATCTCTGGAAAACCCTGAGCCTGCTTTGAGTTGGCAGCAGCCACGGCCGGTTTCGTGCTCTGAATCAAACCCCCGGTGCGGATGAATCCTCCCATTTCAGCCCCGCAGGATCCTCACTCTGGGCAGCCTCGGTTTGTTTTGTTTTCTTTCATTTTAGTCAGAGCTCTGCAATGTCCCCAGTGGGACCGACCTGCTTTCAGCATTTCACAGCGAGGCTGCACTGCTGCCACCCTCCTGTCTCCCTCCAAACACGACTGGCCAGAGGCCACCGTGGAGCCTTTCAACAGAACTTCACTTTGCAAGCCTACAGGCTGATCTCTGCACACCCCATAATCCCTCTGCTCGTGCATTTAGCCAGTATTTTATCCCAGCTTCACATCTCGTTAGGAGTGGTTGGCTCCACTGAAAAGAAAAAAAGAGGATTTTCTGAGGTCGCTCATTGCCACCCAGATTAGGAATTAAATTGGATGTACCAGAATTCAGTTTAAAAGCAAAAAATTAGTTAAATTCAATTTTTTTTTTTTTTCTCCCCCAAAAAATCAGCCTTTTCACTCTGTGGAATCCCCATGATTTTTCCTGCCTAAGTGGACATTTCATTTCAGAGTGACAGAACCAAAAAAAAGTAAGTTCCTCCAGCAGCTTCCACGCGGAGCGAACTGGAATCAGGACAAAAGAAACACGCTGGGAGAAGCAGCAGCAGTTGCCAACTTGATTTGGCTTACAGGAAATTAGTGAGCAGTGTTTATGTACTCATGAAACATTCCAAGAAAGCATAACATGGCTCTAGACACCAGGGGTAGACAGAGGATGCTCCCAGGGGAAAAGCCAGTGGAGACAGAGTTCAGGGAGAAGGTAACTCGCAGGGAATTCCAGGGCAAGGACACAAAAAGAGAAAGGAGAGGGGGGAAAAGAGTGAAAAAGTGGGATACAAATGTCCAGCCCTGCGCTGTTGCCTTGCCTTTCCCTCATCTGGTCCAGCTCAGCCACGAAGGCACCGGTTGTTCTCCCCGGGGGCTGCTCAGGCCACGAGATCCCAGTGCCTGCAGCCCCATTAACTCACTTTTTGCATGCTGGGGATTAAGCAAGAGATGTTTACCCTGCGCTGCATTTTTATTTTGCAACCCTAGAAACGTAACTGCAGATGCCATTTTTATTACTCTGGCCTCCATTAAACAAACTGCAGCACGGGGGGTGGGAGGGGAGGGAAATAAAAAATCTTCTATTTAGAGGCTCACGAGTATTTGAGTGTTTAGTTTCTTATCGAGGCAATTCTGTGCTCTTGTTAGAAGTGAAGTTTTAAGGTGTATTTTGCTTCTTGAGAAGGCTTTGAGTCCACTTTTCTCTGTTACTATTTTGACTTTTGTGTTGCTACACGTTACTTCACTCTGCAAATTCAAACAACCCAACTGGAATTTCTGTAACTAACCCAGCTGCTGAGAATTTAAAAAGTTGTCATGACCAGTTGTCTTATATATTAAAGATTACAAGGGCAGACAGCAGATACTGTGTATTTTTAGAATTTCCTCCTCTCTCTGCATTTGTATTGGACAACCAAGAATTTAGGAATTAAATCATCAGCTGGAGCAGGAAGTCAGTAGCAAAATAAAGTTAATTTGGCATGTAGTTCCCAGCAGATGCATCTGTGTAAACTGCAATTCAAAATAATCTACGTGTAATGAAAAAAACATCTTATCTGACCAAAATCCTCCAAAAATTAAACCCCTGCAAGAAACTGCAGAGAAAAATAAGGGAAAAATGGAAAGGAAGCTCCAGTGACAGCATTTCCCAAGGCCCTGATTCACTCCAAGCTAACCTGCCTTTCCTGTTTTAAGAGCAAAGTTTGCCACGTGGAAACAGGCAGAGAAAGGAAGTAAAACAGGTAAAAATGTGCAACATAACACTTCTTTTTTTAATCCAATCTATCTCTGCAAGCCAGGAAAACCATTTCAGCTGCGATTTCAGGGCCTGAGTCCTTCCTATGAGCAACTGCAGCTTCCCTGCACTTAGATAATGGGAGTTATTTCTTGCTCAAGTGCGGGCAGGGAGAGCTGCCAGAACATTTGGGGGGCAGATCCCCTGTCAGAGACTCACCTGTGCATCACCAGTGGTCAAGCACTTGAGTTTTCTGCTGGCATTCAGCAGATAAAAGACATCCCAGCAATATCCTACTGCTTCTCCTGGAAGGACATTAAAAGGGCTGGAAGGTTCACCAGGCAGCTCTTCCCCAAGCACACCTGCCCTCGGGCACTGTCAGCTGCTGTCACTTGGCTGATTGAGGATGTTTTGTGCATTTCAGGACACAGAATTAAGTGCATAAATGAAATCGGGGAAGTTTTCCTCTCCCCAGCCTTACCCACATGCAGGCCTCCAGCCTGACTTTGGAGATGATGGCCCACAGGGAGATGGATCCTTGGGCGGTTCCCTCGTCGGGGCAGATGATTTGATCGGGGTAAGGAGGCTCAGGGAAGTTCACTGAGTTACACTCATAAGCAGCCAGAGTGACTGATGCTATGTGTGGACCCTGGGAAAAAACAGGTTAAGTCAGTGGCACTTTATGTTATTTAGGCTAAAGGTTAAGATTAACCCCCTCATCTGTTCTGTTCCACCAAATTCAGGAGACACCCCACGACACAGCGTGGCTCTGGCCAGCTGGGAGGGGACACCGAGTTTCAGTTTTAGAACTGTAAAAGGCAAATTTCAGCACCGTTATAGCAAGGCTCCCACCCCTTGCAAGGTTTTGGTGGTGCCATTACCAGCATTTCTTCCCGAAGTGCACCTGGGGAGGGTAAAGCAGATCCCAAAATCTCAAAAGAGCAGGACAAAATACCCAACTTGGAGCTGCTACATGAGCTTCTTGCCCTGAGCAGCTTCTCCCATCATCCTGGAAATGGCTCAATGGCCCCCAATCCCCTCCTGTGGAGAGCTCTCCCAGTCTCAACAAACGCCTGCAGAGGGGAAAAGTTACACAAGAAGCAGCCAATGGAAAAAACAAAAAGGCATTTCCCCCAACAGCTGTAAACGGCCAAGGAGCCACCTGAAGCCTCCGCCAGCGAGCCGTAATTCTTCCAGTGCAATGTAAACAACCCTATAATGGAAAAAAGTTGGGAGTTATGGAACCCACAGAAGCCACACTTTGACTGGAATGAGCAGCAAAGCCCCAGCAGTCCATCTGGAGTGAGGAGGGTGCTGGACCCCGAGCCGAAGGGAAGCGGAGCAATCCGCGTCCTGCCCCCCGTCCTGGGGGTCACACGGACACCGTCCCACGGCTGGGAGCGAGAGCCCAGCATCTGCTTTTGTTCCAGCTCAGCTCCCCGGGAGCAGGAGACTTCCCCAAAGCCCTGGTTACCAAGCACCTCCAAACAATGGCTGGCTAAGCAGGCGCAGGGTGGGCGGAGAGCGGTGGGAGGGTGGCCGGCTGGTTCCTGACCGAGGTGCCATTCTGCTCCAGGAGTAACAATTTAACTCCCAGTGGAACAGGGAGCCAACTTCCAACCGTGCCACCTCTGGAAAACCCCTGACAATATACCCTCCTGTTTTCTCTGTACTCCTCCCCGTGCCAGAAGGATTAATTCCCATGCAGTTTTTTAATCCTCTCCACAAACAACACCCCCTCCACCCTCTCCTCCGTGCAGGGCTGCAGGGTTTTGCCTCTCTGCAACAGTTCAGTTTGTTTGAACGCTTTGGGAAACCCTCTAAGATGTTCCCTGTTGGGCTCTCCCTGCAGCTCTGCCTTCGAAAAGAGCATCTGCAGAACTCCCTCAAACCCCATCAGGGCAGAGAACGAACACTGCGCCCGGGTGATTTCACTGACCGAGCTCCTCGCCAAACCAGGAAGAGTCCCTGAAATCCAAGGCATGTAAGATCCTGAATGCCAACTGTCTTTCCCTCCCCCTCTCCCAAAGATTTTTTTAAATGGCACTAACAAGGGCTAACAGGGCAGAGATTGAGAAACACGCTGCTGACTCGGGTGAGAAACATTCGCTCGCCACTGCTGACGACCAGAAGGAGCCTGTGGTCAGGCTGGAATGTGATGTGCTAGAAATATCTGTACAATTTACAAATCAAACCAGACAAGATCTGGTCATGGAGATGAACTCAACATAAATCTGGTTTTTAGCAGGAGCAGTTCAGGGGAGTTTGGAGAACCCTCACTGCACAACCCTGAGAGAAGGTAACCTCGAACTCTTGAACTCACGGGCCTTCAAAGGAGTCTCGTTCCAGTGATTGAAGGCACCCAAGTCAGAATGACACAGCTAATCCTCAGAAATAAGTTACTTTAAATGCTCTTTTATGAAATTTCTAGAAAGCATAATCTTTTCATCTATAAATTATGCCTGGAAATTCATCTGTCGAAGTGGAAGGAGACGGCACAGCCACATGTAAAAAAAATCAGGAGCCGAGATCCCTCAAAACATGCTGATCTCTGTAATTCTTACAACAGAAAGCCTTTACCAGAAGGAAAAAGTGGCTGAATATCCAATTAAAAACGAATCATATTTTCACATTATTAATCATTCTGTGCACCCAGACTGGGAAGTCAATTAAAGCTCTAAACAAACCCCGTATCAAGTGTTGGTTTCTCACATGCCCCTTCGCAGCCTGCACAAGAACAACTACATCTAATTTTAACCCTTTTATTTTGGAGGAAGATATAATTTTAGGCTGGCTTTAATTTAGCAACATTTCTCAAAGAAAAGTGATATGTCTGCCAGCAAGAAAAATATGACACTGAACTCCTTGCTGAACCTAATGCACTAAAAATCTGTTTTCCTCTGCTTTTCACACTGGGTTCAAGACTCAGCCCTTCCACAGGGGGGGAACATGTCATGCTATATTTGATTAAGATATATTGGAAAAACAAAAGCTTGCTTCTCATGGGAAACATCCTGCAAGTGGTGCCCCAGGCCACGACTCATCCCATTCTTATCCATGAAGTCATTACACCTCTCCAGAAAGTCGCACGACGGACAGCCTCGGGTTTATCTGCGGCAGCAGCACACAGCTACCCACAGAGCAATCTGCTGGGTGATTAAGAGGGAAAAGCTTGGTCTGGAGGTGGCTGGTAAATATGTCCATTCAGTCTGTCTGTCTGTGCTGGGAGATTAAAATGCCTCATGATTTGCTCTAACGTCTGGTATGTGGTGCTGGCCCAAGACGGGGCTTGGGATCCCGTACCTGGAGCATCCTCAGGGGACACAGACACCCCCTGAGTGCTCAGGGCTGCTTTCACCACCCCAGCACACCATTCCCAGCCCTGGATTCACTTCACCCCCACGTGGCTGTTGGTTTCTATTCCCCCTTCGGCCGGGCCTTGCCCCGCAGGGCAGAGCCGGGGGAAATTCCAACCCCTCAGCCACAAGCTCTGAAGATGAGTGAGCAAGAGCCAGGGGGAGCAGGCACGTGGTGCCACTGTCTGCACAGCAGGGCCACGGGGCTGCTGTGGGGAGGACACAAAAAGCAGATGCTTTGTGAGGCTGTGCCCACGCTGCTTTCTGTGGGGGCAGAGAGACCCGTGCAGGGGAAGGCACAACTGGAAGAATCCAAGTTTATCCTCTGGTGCTGGCAGCAAACAAAAATAACCTGTCAGTATTCTCTCCTTGCCCTTCCCCAGCCACCCAGCTTAGTATTTCTGAGGAATAATCACGACATCCATTCAAACTGACACTGCCAGTGACGATTGGCTTTAATGCCTCCAATTAGAGGTGGCTTTGCATGATTATCGTTATTTCCAACCTGCTCAAGGAAGTAGTGACACAAAAAGGATAAAGTTCAGGCTGTGCATTAAAAAAAAAAAAAAAAGAAAGAAGAAAAGCAGAAACGCCAAGGCAGCAAATGAGGAGAAAGCACAACGTGCCCTCCTGGCAGAGATCTGAGACACAGAACCGACAGGAGGAAGCGGGGAGCAGATAAGGAAAACACGGCGTCAGCACCTCAAAGGTAAAGTCCATCAACCTTCAGGAGGAAGAAAAGGTTGCAACCACCATCCTATTAACTCCTCCACCATCCCCCTGCCTCCTCGGCCTGTGCAAGTGCAGATCTCTCCAGCTGGCTCAGCACAGCTTCAGTATTACTGTGACAGCAACATTTTGGGGATGTCTGAGAAGCCCAGGGCAGCCCACCCTGTGCAGACAGAGACGCTTCACATGAGCTGTGCCTGCCACAGTTCCAGCTTCAGAGAAGCCATCCAGACTCTGCCCTACGCCCTGGGAGCCGTTATGGACCTCCCAGTCACCCCAGTTGGGCTCTGAGTCACGAGCTCCGGCAGTTCCCAGAGGGGCACTGGGGGAGGTTATTGCTTCCAGCTGCTCCACAGCCCCTGTGCCGAGCCCACCCCTGGGACTGGGAGAGCAGGAACGGCCACATCTGCCTGGCTTGTGCCCTCAGAACCTCAGCCACCCTGGGCTTCAGCTCCTGTCAAGGTTCAGGGCTCAGCTCATCTCCCAGACCGAGCTGCACCAGTCACAGGGGCTGTTTTTGCAGAGCCTGACCTAAACCAGCAGGTACCTCTGGGTGTCTGACACATCCAGCACTGAGGGGGACCAAGACCTCACATCAACTCCTTGAAAATGCCACTTTTCAGCCCAGATTTTTAAAGTGCAAGCAAGCCACCAGCAGGTTTAAGAAAACACCCAGGTTACACAACTAATCCAGCAGCAGCGAGTGTCCAGGTCAATTCAGCAGTGCATTAGCAACAGCAGTGCTGCAGTTCCAAGCCCAGGTGAGCTGTGAGCAGGAGTTCCTGTCGAGATAGCCAGCAAAAGTGATTTTTTTTAAAAAAAAAACATATTGTGATTCAAGTATTCCAGGATATTTCAGCTCACTGCAGAAAGCTTAGGACAGCTGGAGGAAGGAAAGGCACAAAGGAAACAGCGGACAGACCAAGAGTCACAAACAACCCCCACACAAACAGGCTCCGTTTCAACTCATTTTGGACTTGATTTCTGTCTCCTGCACCCTCCATGTATTTTCCTCTCCACTGCCCCGGCAGTTCAATGGCAGTAATCTGAGCACAGACAGCAGACAAAGCCACTTATTCCCTTTGTTTTAGGCTCGCAGGTTGCCATGTGAATCGGAGGACGGGGAATGAACACCTCACTTCACACAAAGAATCCAGGGCTGGCAAGGGGAGCAGTGCTGCACCTCCCACCCGGCTGAGGCAGCTCAGCTTTTGTTTCTCACTTTTCCCTTTACACACACACACCCCCTGGTTTTTCTGGGCTACAGCAGTTTGCAATGGTCCACCTGGAAAGAGCAAAACCTCTCCTGAAGCTGCTAATCTCTACAAAAATACTCCTGTATTAAAGCCACGAGTAAATAGAGGAAAAAAGAATGAGAGGAATCTCTGTGGATTTCCAAATTATCCTGTCCACTTCATAAAAGTGGAGCAAACCCTGTTTTGTGAGCTTTTCTTTTTAGAGGGACTTCAGTAATTTTATCAGGAGTCCCCTTACGAGTTCAGCTCCTGGAACCAGAGAACTAAAAGGACTTAAGTTTGATTTGAAAAACTTTTAAGTAGTCCTGGCAGGAAACCGTTTATTTGTGTGGGTTTGGGTTTTTTATAATTATTTACACCAAAAACATTTTTTTTTCCCCCCAGGATAATGGACTCATTATTGCACAAGTGTCTGGATTTTAAATCTTCAAAATTCTAACCTAAACCAGTTTGGGCAGGGCCAAAACACGACTCCTTTCAGCTGCAAACAGACACTTCTGAGAGGCCAGAATGTGACCCCTGAAGGCCAAACCCGGAGCCAATTCAGAAGGAAAGTGAGACCCGGAGGCCTCAGGCCCAGCTAAACTCGGCTCTGTAAGGCCAGTGCCTTTCTGACTCACTTCTCCTTCGGGGCACATTTCTGCTCTGAAATCTTTGCTGTGCTCTCTCTCCCACCCTGCAGAACACCCCAGTAAGAAACAGTGGCTTTCAGTGCCAAATTCCAGCCGTGGAGAGCTGGGGTGGCCTCGGCACACAAACCATCGCCGCTGTCCCTCCCGTTTCCTGTTTGCTCATCACAGCACAAACCCCTGCATCGCCCCACTTGGCTCCAGAGCAGCAGCAACAGAGATCCACGTTTAGGAACCAAAAACACAAACAATCAAAGAGCCAGAGCTTGCTCTGCGCTCTTGACCGGTGAGGAATTCGCTTCCATTCATCCCGGCCCGGACTGGAACATCCGCACAGAGGGGACGTTACCGAGCCATAACCACTCGCTCTGAGCTCATTTTGCCTCAGCCACATCTTTCACAATCCATTTCCCAGAGCTGAAGTGAAACCAAAGCAGGGGCAGAGCGCTGAGAAGGGATGGCCATGGCCCACCAGCCCAGCCCAGCACTCCACCTACTGTCCCTGCTGCGGAGCCCCCCGGCACGGCCACCTCATCCAGTCATCTTCCACCCCTCCGAGATGTACAGACACCAGAATTCCTGACCAGTTCCCCTCAGTCATCCTCTGTTGGTGACGAGGTGATTCATGCTGCTCGTATTTTAATACACCACCAAGAGAGGAGAAAACATCTCAGGACTGAGGAAAGAGCCGTCCGTGCGGTGCTAAAAACAGTATTTAGAGTCATTAATCATAATAGTTTTATTTCCTACAGAACCACATCATGATCACTATTTTTAAGGGCTGTTTTTTAAAGAATTGTGAAAAACCTTTAATGGGCTTGAGGAAAATAAGCCAGCAGACTTGTTTTGAAAGTGTCAGAGTGAGAAGGATTCTTGGAAGAGTGGCCTGCTTCCCTGATCTGCTCCGTGCCAGCCCCCAGCTCGGTGCCAAGTGCAGCACGAGGATTGCTTCCCAAAAAGACATGTCAAATCCTACATTTAGTGCTGGCTCCAACTAAGGGAGCAGCAATGAACTAGGAACCAGCAGTGCAGGCAGAGTTCAGGCTCTTTGTACCGTACAGAAAGTTCCTGAATCGCAGGAGCAGCAGTAAAAAGCCTGTTATCAAACACACACGACTGAGCCCTCCCTCTTCCAGAGATGTTTGGAGAAAGGACTGGTGAGCAGGAAAAAATGCAAATCAGATGTGAACCAAAGTGAACCTGGGGCAGTAACACCCCCTCCCACACTGAGGCTGCTTCAAACTGTAAATTGTACATTAAGCAAGCTTTCCTCAGCTCAGCCTGGGATCTCTCCTGGCACTGGAACACATGTGGCTCCAGGGAGCAGCTGGTGAGAGATGCTCTGAAGAATCCAGACAAATGAAGGTTTTCAACACTGGAAAAACAGCTAAGCAGGCCAGGGAAAGCAAACATGAGAGTCATTCACACACTGCAGCTATTGCATAACCACTGCTGTGACCTGCCCGGGCTGGGCCGGCCACCAGTTTGATATGGGAATCCCAGATCCAGGAACTGGAGGGGTGTGTTTAATCCAGATGCACCTGTGGGATGGCTGCAGGAGCCTGAACAGGTGCC
Organism: Myiotriccus ornatus; assembly: GCA_036023395.1. Taxonomy (NCBI): domain Eukaryota; kingdom Metazoa; phylum Chordata; class Aves; order Passeriformes; family Tyrannidae; genus Myiotriccus; species Myiotriccus ornatus. Next base: position 2,812,574 of record JAYRBT010000051.1, read on the forward strand.
CACATGCCACCAGCTCCTAGATGTGCCCTCCATGGCACAGACAAGGCTGCAAGACTCCACACGAGCTCAGCAGCACATGGGTGGGCCCACGGGCATTGTTCTCCCAGCATGTAACTGCATTCCCAACAATCTCCCTCTACATCCAGCTTTAAAATGAGCAATTAATTAAAAGCAATTTGAAAGCACTTACTGGCTCTGTTCTCTACTGCCAGCCAATCCAGGCACTAGAGCAGGGGTGGGCTTGCTCTGTTTTGTAACTTCTCATTTCTTTGAGTCAATAGGAGTTTTAGCATAATGAGGAAATGCAATTAAATTATATGGAAAAACAGAGAGACAATAATGCAAAAGTTAAAGCAGTGAGTTCCACACTTAACCTGCCATCTCTCTCCTTTTAGAGGGAACTGCTGCATAAATAACAAAGCAAAATAGCGGGGATTTCATCCCTTTGAGAGCTCCTGATTGCTTTGTTCCTAGAAGGGTTAAACCCAGAATATCATCCTGCAGTGCTTTTCCCTAGGAGTCGCAGCGGCAGCCTCGTGTCCGTGCTCCGCGTTCCCTCTCCCGCAGCTCCCGGGAGGAGCTATCAGGGGGTGCACCAGGAGCAGGTAACACACGCCAGGCACACGCTGCTGATGGAGCTGCAGCGACACGGACACGCAGGGACCCGGCGCGGTTGGCCGGGGACTCCCGTTCTCACACTCCCGCTGCCATCTAGTGGCAACAACCTCCCGGGCCGCGCCGAGGTGTAAACCCTGCGGTGCTGACAGGCCTCCAGAGCGCTAATACACCCGTTTCTCCTGCAGTGTCACACACCGGGCGGGGTTGGATTGATGGCACCTTTTTAGCACATTTTATTCTATAACCACCTTGTGATTCTTCGGTGCATTCTGTGCTGTTTTCCCCCCTCCTCACAGAGTTAAGTCAAGCATTTCCCTCTTGTATTCCAAATAAATACCTTCCCTAACAGTATTAAACTCAGTTTCTTTCCTGGTAATCTTTGGAAGGCTGTTCACCCCACCATGAACTCGACTGATAAGACAACAGAGAAGTTAAATTTTCTATATATTTCTGTATAAGTTACTTCGGTGTCAGCTCAGGTCATGGCCTAAACACATCCACGAGGCTCACACCCTGCACAGGACAATGGAAGTGATGTATTATGAAATTTAATTTTCCTGGGTTGAAGTAATTTAGAATTGTTTAAACACCTGGATTTTCAAACACAGAGGCAAAGAAAGGTCCTTGCCCTGTTCTTTCTGCCCCCACAGTCTGTAGGACAGAAGTTACACCAAGACTGAGACTCCTGCAGATGCCACCCCATATTCCAGCACTGCCCTGGTGTGGGGAAAAGGAGGAGTTTCTTGTTTCTTGTAGTGTTTGCTGTGTTATTGTTAATGATTAAAGCAGCTCTGAAAGTAAACATCTGTAATTGTTCCAAATACAAGATGACATTTGCTGCATAAACTGGTTTCAATTATTTTGTGGCCATGAATCCTTTTCTTAAATCCAGGACAGTGGTTTCATAAACCAGGAACTAATCCAATGGCCAAAAGCAAAACACACCCAAGCATTTCCCTGACTTTCTTAGCTGAGCTGAGATAAACAACATCATACAAATTTTCAGAAGTTACTTTATCTTCAATAGAAAAACATTTTTCTTCCCATTGTTTTCAAAGCAAAATTAACACAGGCTGAACTTTAAACCAGCTGCCTATTTCAGTTAGAAAAATGATCATTTAAATATGCTGAAAAATTTTAAATGGAAACATTTGAGCTGCACACGCTAGAAAACATTTCATTTAAATCAGGGAATTGAGAGGACAGAGCTGGCAGATTTTGACTCAGTGTTTCAAAGTGAGGATTAAACAGGAGGTTAATATCTCCAGACCAGTAAAAACAAAGCTTAAAAACTACAAAACCAGGTGACACAGTACAGAACATGAACAGCATTCACCAGAGCCCAGAGACATTACACCGAGGGCTTGTTTTCCTTTAGAAGTACTTCATGTTTAGGACTTACAGAATATTTATTTATTCACATAACTTAAAATGTATAATAATTAAAATAGTCAATTCAGAAAGAACACAGTGTGGGAATATCCTTACCAAATAGAGCAGAAAGGTGTGGAGACCTGTTCCAAGGCCAACAGAGGACAGAATGCCCAGTCCTACCCAGTAGGCACACCAGAAGAACTTCTTCTCCATATACCTCACATACTGAAAAAGGAGCCACAGAAGAGAAAAAAGCCAATTATGACATCTCCGAGGGAGAAAATTAAACCTACAAACTAACACAGACATTCACCTGCACGATAATGATAACAAGGCAATGTCTGTCACTCCCAGTGACACACAAGCCTCGGTCTTTGCGTTCACCAGACGTTTTCAAACAAGCACTTGAAAATAGTGGGGGTATGAGAAGCGTCACAGAAGCAGATCTGAACCATGAAGCTGTTTTATACCTCTATATATGCCAATCCTAACTGGTCAGGAGACCCTTCCACAGGAACGGAAGAAACAATTTCTTGGGAACCGCCAAGTCCCACCGTGACTCAGGTTCACGTCACCCCTCGGGAGCTCACACCGCTCGTTCATAGCACATGTGAGGGACTGCTCAGCACCTGAGGTGTGCTTACTCAGAGCAGATGAGAGGTGGAACACCCACAGACCCAGCAGAACAGACCAAAGGATGCGGCTCCTCCTCCGAGCCACAGCTCATCCGCACACAGCAGAGGAGCCACGGCACGGCACACGAGCCCCCAGTTCAGAGGACACATTATAATTCCATGAGGATCCCATTCAGTTCCCATTCAGGGACAGGGAGCATGAGTCACCCAGGGAAGCAGCTGGGAAGTCTCCTACCTGCTGATGAGCTCCCTCGATGTAATAGGCGGCCGTGAGCGCGGCCAGCGCCAGTAAAACACACACCAGGATGCTCCGCCGGTGCCACAATCTTAAAGACAAACGGGCAGTTAGGGTTTGTCACACTGACCACGCACCTCAGAGCAACTCAGCCGCCCCTGGACACTGGCTCTGCAGCCAGCAGGGGCAGTGCCAATGGCAAGTTTGCCGTAATGAAAGCAGAAAGGTCCCAGGAAAATATCTGGGGAGCCTTTACTCTCTGGGGGGAAACCTCCGCTTGGCTGTGAGCAAGATCAAAGCTCAGCCCCGCAGAGTTTGGTGTTTTTAAAGGAAGAAAAACAAAGGAACTGTCTGCAAACAAACACGGTGTGAAGACGATTCAGCCTCTGCAGCCAAGAGTCAGCCACGGGCCCTGAGCAGGGGCAAAGCAGGCTCAGCACTGGCCCCGGGCAAGGGGGGATTCCCAAGAGCAATTCCCAGCTGTGCCAGAGGCACAGCCACAGGGACACAGGAACACACCTTTGCGTTAGTTTGGTTCCCTGACCTGTTGAAATGAATTGAATTCATTATGAAGTTACTGCAGTAAAGGGAGAAAATGTTTTCCAGTGCCATTTGCTACCAAATCACTTTTGAGCCTGTTTGGGTTTACTGGTTTTTTTTTTCTCTGCTTGATGTTTACGTGGCCACACACAGCAGATTAGCAAACACATTGATTATTTGCTATTATGTTGTCACTAATGATATATGAAAAAGCAAGAGCTGGCATCACTTAACATTCTCAGACTCTAATAGCAAACTATGAACATAACTTATCTAATCAGACAGAGAAAGACAGAAACATGAGACAACACAGGAAAACAGTCACAAATGTTTCACATTAAGCAAACTGAAAAAGGCACTCAAATTATTTTAAAATTAAAGTTAGTGCTGCTTGCAGTAGTATGACAATTGGATTTTCAAGTGATTGCCATTTAAGTCACAATTTATGCAGTGGAACACAGGAGATCATTAAGAGTCAATCTGAGGTCTCAACTTAATAGCTTCTAATAGTCAGGGTTATTTTCTGTGAAGACAACACCAGTGTGCAGCTCAGCAGAGGAGGCAAGTGCTGCCTGTAACAGAATCTGATGTCTAGGAAGCCAAATAAGATTTGAGGTCTTAAAATAAATCCTCAAATGTTATTTCTGCTGGGTTGAAATAAAAGCTTGGGGGTTGTCAGAAACGGCTGGAGTCAGACCCAACAAAACAGCTCTCAAAGACAATTCCGTGGTGGCTGAAAGAATGCACAGAGTGAAATAAGGAGATTTTCTGGGGGGGTGTGGGGTGTAAAAGGGGATCAAGAGGGGGTCAGATCCTGTCTTCTCACTGGGAAGATGTTTGTAAACTCAATCCCCAGCACAACAGGGCCCAGTTACCAACACAAGCCCTGCGTGGCTGCTGCTCCCGGCATTTTCACCGCACATCGTCCTCGTGTTTTGGCACCCTAAAGCCTCGAGCCTTGTGCACCAGGAACCAGCTCTGCATTTCAGCACCAGCAGGGAATGGCAGGAATCTGCTCCTCACAGATTCTCTCACTGGAATAAAAGCCAATTTCATCCAGTGTGAAAATAACGCTGTGGGAAGTGCTTTAATGAACCATTTCCTGCTGGGAAAGGACCTGCAGAGAAGCAAAGTCCTCTTTGCAGCACCATAAACACCAGAGCAAGTTCCACCTGACCCCTGCCCTGGCTGAGCTGTCTGAAGATCATTCAGTGACAACAACACCTACATTAACAGGTCAGTATTTATAACATTGCAGCCACAAGTAGAGTATCTCTTGCCTCAGGGATCCCTAAACACTGTCCCTCTCCTTCAAACTGGAACATTCAAGTTTCCATTCTCCCATGGACACCTCACTGCATTGATGTAACTTAGGCAGAAGGTCTGAGTGCCCAGCTACAAGTGTGGTGTGTTCCAAAGCCACCTTTGAGGGACACAAACACACATATTTTCTGAAAAAAAAAAATATATCTATTAAAAAAATAAGAATTTTCAAGCTGTGAATCCCGAGGGAAAGCGAGATGTCAGAATGACCTACTGAATCAGAGCATGGGTTTCCCCAGAACGCTTAGTAGAAGTTAAAAGAAATGGTCTTTACTTTATGGTCCATTCCTTCAAGTTTATTAGAGTTTCCAGGCAAAAATACTGCAAGGTAACAAGCGGTTGTTTCCACAGCACAATGTTCAGCCTCTCCTCCCGCTCCCTGCGCTTCCGTTCACTCAGCACAGAGGAATCTGCAAGGGGAAAAACACCAAAATAAAACAAAAAAAAATGAAATAAATCAGTAAAAGCAGAGGTTTGCAAGTCAGATTCTACCCCACCCAGAAAATACCTTGATTTTTTTTTTAATGTTAAGAAGTTAAGGTGAGCTCTCAGCCATCTTTTCTACCCCTCACAAAGCATCCCGAGCGCCTCGGGAATGTCCAGCAAAGGGAATGACGTGGTTTGTCCACTCACAGAGGTGACAACGCTTCAGAAATCTCACCAGCTCGGGGTGCCAAAGCTCTGGCATCCCCAGGAGCCTCTCCTGCACTAGGAGTTAAAACCAGCAGGTCAAGTGTGACTTTAGCACTGCGGAGAACACGTTTCAGCCCGAACTTCTGGGAGGGTTCTGTTCCCAGAGAGCCGTTCCCAGGGAGCCGGGTTGAATTACACGGCTCTCCATCAACAGCAGCCTCGCTGTAACTGGATAACAGCACCTGCTCCCAGGCAGGATCCTCGGGCTCTGGGAAGCCTGGGCACGCTGTTCAGCTTCTCCCAAGGTGCTCCCATGGAAAGGGCCTGCTTTTATCCATATATTTATATTCCTGGGACTGGCACTACACATGCAGCTGGTTTTACTGGTTTGGTTGTAGCAGAGCTCAACACCAGGCACTGCCACACAAGTACAGAAGTATTCTTCCAATAAAAGTGTTATTTTGTGCTTAAAAGAAGCTGAATTAAACCCCAAAGCCCAGCTACTTCTTGGGTCAGAACGGCTTGTTCAAAGGTCACCAGGCTAAAAAGCACACTTGAACTTTTAAAGAAAAGGAATTCTGAGGGAAAAGATACCACTGAACAATGGAAAAAACACACAAAAGTAACTCTTGTATCCAAACAGACACCAAACTTGTTTAAACATCCCTTACTACACAGTCAAAACACACGTGTTCTATTTTGCACTGTAATATTCATACATTTTAGACTTGGAGAGAGCTGTTGTATTTAAGATATTAACCTAACCTGAACCCCAGGCACATTGTAAGCCAAGATGTATCATTTCAGTCTTATCCCAGGAACTGGAACGCGCTGCCTTATCAGATATTTGCACACCTTGTTGTTCACACAGCCCATTCCAGTTTGTGTTCCTCAAAAAACCAAAATCAGCTGCTTTAGATGAACTAACAGAACTCCCACAATGGCAAACCCTGGATAACACCCACATTCCCTCCGAGTCACAGAATGATCTAAGCCTCTCAGTAAAAGGCTTTGAGTTGTTCCTTCCACACACACATACAGAGAGTTAATATTTAAATTTTGCTGCATTCACTGCCTCATGAATTTCAGTTCTCTGCTTCTTCACTCAATGCGTGCAATAAAAACGCTCCAACCTTGTTTTTACGACCTTGTTTTTTTGGTAGAGGTCAGGAAAGACAATGGGGTAAGACTGCACACAACTTGAGAAATCACTTGATTACAAAACTTAATTAACATGGGACTGGCACATCCAAAAGCTGACAGGAAACAAACCAAGATGATTATAATTTCCATTATAATTTCCACGCTTTCCTACCCAGCACGGATCGTTCGGTGACACGAGAGCTCTCCAATAAACGTCTTTGGGTTCTTTCTCCTGAGCTCCAAACATTAACCCCAGGCCACTCCAGGCAGGAAAACCAGAGGCAAGGCAGGAGGTGAAGCAGTTAAAACTGTTCTGTTGGCCATTCATCATGGAAACCAATAAATTACAGCGAAGCTGAATTTCAACAGAAGAGCTAGAAATTGGGAGGGTAATAACTGGATTTCTCCCAGAGTAAAACAGATTTTTTTATTACCAAGTGCTAAGTTTTCAGTGCCAAAGGGTGGGGCTGCACAAAGCCTGACTTCTCCAGCCACACAGCTGCCAACAGTTTGAGTTTTGAGCTCAGCCCTGGTGCAGCCCCTGTTGGTACCCAAGGCAGCTTTACAGGGCTGAAACGTGTCTGAACTCCGGGAGGAGAAAACTGTTAGGGAAATGGGAATGGAAGCACAAAACTACTCCATGGCTTTACAATGCATAAATCCTGCAGACTTGAGGCTTAGAGATGACTGAGGCTCCCAAGACTGATTCAGGCATTGAGGCCCTTCACATTACGTGGGGATAAAGTCACTGAATCCCAGAAGCCCTCACTGGTTTGGGTTGGAAGGGGCCTTAAAGCCCATCCCATTCCAACCTCCTCACGCCACTCACGAGATCAGGCTGCCCAGGGCCCCAGCCAAGTGCACCAACCTCGATTCCTTTTCAATGTTATGTCCATTTTAGCCCCCCAGGTGGCCAGCTGAGCACAGCAGGTGACTGCCCACCTACCTGTGAAGTTGCCATTGTGCTGCTCTTTGCTCATGGCTGTGCGTCTCTGGTCACAGTCTGTTCCATTCTCTGCCATCTCATAGATCACTCTCGTGTGGGGATCTAAGGCAGGGGAAAAGCAAAGAGCACAGTGTCTGGGTTGGGTTTGGAAGAGTCCCTGAACTCCACAGTCAAAGGATCCAGCAGTTCTCCCACCCCAAACCACAGCCACCCTGCATTACACCACTGAGCAGGAGAACAGACTCAGTTCCCCCAGTGACAGAGATTCAAACATTTCCACCCACGGAATTCTAAATTTTTCACTCAAATGACAAAACTCCCTCACTTGTAACAACCCCACAAAAGCTCCTTAACAATCCCTTCCACGACCCAACCCACTGTTTGGGCTCCAGGAGCAGCAGAGCCTCACACAGACCTCACTTCAGTCCTCAGGGAGGGGCTTCAGGTGGTTCTCAGCCCGGCACTGAAGCTTCAGGTGTGCAAGGAAACCTCAGAAACCTCCCAGGCCAAAAGCTTAACCCTCAGCTGGTAACTAAGATACAAGAGCTGCAGCTCCTCTTCTGCACAGCCTGGTACCTGTAAACCAGGAAAGGCAAACTCTTCAGAGGACAAGGGCTGTGTGAGGGGAGGCCCTTCTCAAAATGTCCTTTCTCTCTGCTGGTTCAGCCTCTCTCCAGAGAGATCAGCCCTAAAAACCCGACAGAACAGCTTTCCCTTATCCAGGAGAGTAAATAGTGCAAGAACTAAAAGCCAGCACAAACCAGAATGTTGCAAGAGCTTCTCTTTTTTTTTTTTGCCTCAAAAAAAACCCAACAAACCAACAAAACCACCTCAGACCTGAAGTGCTGACAATTCTTATGCAACCAAACACACAGAGAGTGGCCAGTCTGACTCCTTGCTTTAAGATCCCTCTCCTGAATCTTAAAACAGGGTCTGGAATTCTCTTTTGGAAAAGAGGGTCCCCCAAAAGCTAAAGCATCTTTTTTTGCACTGCATTTCTCCCTGTAAGCAAAGGTGATTTACAGGTTTTGATATGCTGCTTTCGTTGGAAAGAAAAGTAGTGCAATATTAAAGTGACAGATTATATAAAACTGTCCAGTGGAGGAAATTAAACTTCTACAGAAGAAATACTTCCCCTTTGATTTATGCTGGGCTCAAGGGCCAAGCAGCAACTCTAGGTTTGGTAAACAGCAGTGAGATCACCCCTTTTGATTCAGACTGCAATAATTTTGTCACATTCTAAAATAAAATGTTCAAAGATTTCAGACACTGCATTTAATATTTCCAGGGTTCCACAAGCCAGATGTTCTTCCACACGGGTACAAGGCTTGTGCATTACTTGTAGGACACACAGAATTGCTAGACAGAAAGTGGTTCTTGAGGGGGTTTTAGTTAAAAGTCAGTAGTCAAAAGCATCAAGGTCCCAAGGAGTCCTTCCTCCAACACCTCCTCCTGACATGAAATGTGCAGGAACAGAGCTCTGCCCAGTTAAACCAGCCAGCAGAAACTAATCTCAGGCCTGTTAGCTTTTATTCACTGCAACCTGAGCCCCGGAGTACCCAAACCACCTAGAAAAATTAACAAAACAGCTATAAAAAAAGCCATAACACACAGTAATAAAAAATTCTGCTCGTGAAAAATGCCAAGGGCTCCACAGTCTGCCAAGGACAAGGGGAACGACCTGCTGCAGTGGGAGCTCTACAGCATCACTGCAATCACCTCCAACCCAGGGATTGCTCCCAACTGACTGTCAAATTCCAGGGAAACGGGATCCCGTCCCTCTCCTCAGGGCACTTCAGGGCATCCTGGCACTCTGCAGGTCGGTGGAGTTACCCCAGGACTCAGCTGAGGATGGCAGTGCAAGGATCAAATGTTCCCAATTCCATCAGGACACGAGCCCGTGGGGATGGGGGAGTGTTTTATTTCTACTGACTGCACTTACTTGGGCTTATCTTTGCTGCACATTTAAATATCTATTTAGGAAAATATGCAATATAAGCTTATATACACACTGAGCATCACACACAGGTATCACCCACATTTACACACACAGAGCTCCGACTGCAGAGGGGAATATTGAAACTGGACCCCCCCAGGTACAAACCCTGACGTCCACAGGAAGCAAAAGCCATCCAGAGATGTGCACACAGCCACACAAAAAAAACAGTGCTCTGGTTTAGGGAACTTCAGTCAACAAAAACTCCAGTGGGAGCCACACGTTCCTCATTGGGAAATCCATCGTTTTCTCTGGGTGCAAATCCAGCCTCCGAAGTTCAAGTCCAGGTTGGTTTGGTCTCTGCTCTCAGCTCCACCACATTCCAAGGAAGTTCAGTGACTGGAATGCAAACTGCTCTCCATGCCTGCTGCTAAAAGCCAGGCTGTGCACAACACACATCCCACTGCAATCCATGGAATTCCTCCATCCCTGGGGTCTCGGGTGCTGTTCCATAGGGGTGGCAGCTTTCGGGCTCCCAGAGCCACTTCTCCCCTGCCTGCCTGGCAGGGCACTAATCCAGGATTAGCTTTGCATAACACCACCTCAAGTACACAAGTCAACATTTACAGTGAAGCAGATGAATAATCCCCTTCCACACTTGTGCAGGGGGGAATACTTGGTAAGGAGGCCTCGGGGTTCACCCACCCTGCAGAACAGCTCTAAAAATTCCCGTTTAAAAATCCAGCTGACTTGGGAGAACTGGCCACCTAGGACATGGCAACTCAAGAGAGCAAACCTTTCCTGGTTTTAGGAATCACTCCCTGGTTTATCCAGGTCTAATTATACTTAAATCATCTTAGCACAAGGGGCTGGAGGAGGCACATCCAGCCAGCTCAGGGCTCCTGACCTGCTGTGCTGATTGATGTCTGTTAGAGTCACTAGTCCTGCACTAATTCCTCCCCACAGGGATTAACTGGAGAGGGAATCTGCCCCAAAATGGAGTTACCCTTCATTAACTGAGCCCATATTCCCAAGTCGACACCCAATCCAGGAGAGCTCACCACAGGAAATTCCAGCTGCTAAACAGAACCTCACTTTGCTGACTAAAAAAATAAGACAGAGTCCATCCCTAAAAAATAAGTTTGCCAGCTACATGGAGTAGTTACCAGCAAACACAAAAATAAACTATTTAAAAGAGAGAGAAAAACAACTGTGACCAGTTTTTGTATGAGGGTGGCTTAGATCATTTGTTAGAGCTGTGCTCACACAAGACCTGCTTTGTGGGGCTGAACAAAGAGCCCACAATTCACCACCGGGCTCCAGCGCAGCCCAAACCAGGAAGTATGAAAAGACAATTATTGCCAGTCAGAAATGTGAATGGGTCAACAAGAAGGGTTTATGGGAACTGTGACTGGCACTTCTCAGCATAAGCGAGACAAAGCAAGACAAGCTCTCGGAGCAGGAGGACACAACAAAATCGGGCACTGCAAGATCTGCTCTCTGCAATCAGAGACAGGGACAAAAGGCTCCTCTCTGAGGCTCTGGGCAGGCTGAGGAAGCACCCAAGTGGTGGGTGCACTTACAAAAAAGGAACAGGATGAGGCACTTGGGTGTTTGCACTCTCACTTGGAGGAGCAGAAGGAGGACCCTTGCTCTGGACTAAGGATTTTGGAGGACTCTTCTCCAACGTGCTGGAACAACAAGGAGGTTGTTTTAACGACTTCCCTGCTTCCCCAGACATTGTTGGAATCACTAATTCTTTTTGCCAAAGAGGTCCTGGAGCCCTGACTCTCACCTCCACCACAGTTGCTGATCTCACAGCTGGTACACCCAGAGCTTGGAGCATTTTGCTGCTGTTGGTCCCAGCCACCTCAGCAACACCCACTCCCAGTCGTGTGCCATTCCTTGCACTTTAAGCCAAATGCTCCAATCCTGCTGCTTCTTTCTGCTCAGCTTTTCTGATAACCCTTCCTTCTTCTTTCTCCACATCACTGTTCTTCAGTAACGTGGGAACAAAGGATTAAACCCCAGCCTTTGCAGGGGGGTGAGGAGCTGCACTAAACCAGACTAAACCTGTGCCAGGGGGTTGTTTCAGCCATCAAATGCTCTACAGAGACAAGATGCACTCAGGGAATAAATTAAGTTTGGAGAGCACTTTCCCTCCAAAGTCAAAGGCTGCCTGGCCCATGAGCACATTTAGGTAAAGGATGGGATCGGTTTTGAAGTGAAACATTACCTACCCTTCAGCTCTGTCCCTCTCCACTCCTTCCCCAGGATCCAGAGGCAGTGGAACAGCCACCTCCGTGCTCAGCTCTGCGGCTCCCGAGCCCAGAGAGGCTCCTCTTCCAGCCCTCCTGTCCCTGCAGAGCAAGATAACACTTGTCCATCATGTGACACAACTGACACAGCCCCTCTCTTGGAGGTTAATAACTTTCCTAAAGGCAGCAGAAAATAGAAAAAGTAACTGCTTGGGGGTTTTTCCTGGTCCTTTAACACCCCTGGGAAGCATTCAATTAAAATAAATTGGGGCACATCTCAAAGATGGCCCAAATCCCCACAGATTTAGCTATAATGGGTTATTTTGATGGGAGTGCATTTTATTCCCATACTCAAACTGTTTTTCTAACTGAAATAGTTTAATCCCTCAAAGGGAAAGTAATTCAGTTAAAGACCACAGGTTTCCATTTTGTGGGTTATGCCTCTGTACACCAGACCTATTTTCCAATTCCTACCCAAATACCATTTCAAAAGAATCCTCTTACAATTTAGAGTTAAAATTTCCATTATTTCCCCCCCCCGCCCCCTCAAAAATAAAGACTTTGGGACACCTTTTAGGAAGGACTCATTTAATGCTGTTGTAACCTGAGTTTCAGGGATGTCAAGGAATTTCTTTTGAGGTTACTAAAATTCTATCCCTGCCATTAAGGCCACCTATATTAAACTGTCCTGGAAGATGGTAGGAAAGAAAAAATACACATTGTTTGGGTTTTTGCAGGGATTTCACTGTGCCCCAGCAGAAAACCTTCACCAAAAGTGATGGCTTGGGAAGCCTGGGATGGACAGAGAGAAAAGGCTTTGGAGAGAGAGGCCACAGAGCACTGGAAGAGAGATTGTAACTTAATATCCAGGTGACTAAACACAGTACAATTCACACCCTTAATTCCAGAGGGCTGTTCAGACATTCATGCCCACACACTGCCCAGGTGTTTGTCTCAGCCCTCAGATGCATCCTGAGCTCTGAAGGTGAAGTCAAGCTCTGTCCTGTCACCCTCCCCGTGCTTCCCGCGGCACCGAGGGAAGAAAGGTCACAGGAACTGCCAACACACACCCTGCACAAAACAGGCCTGCTAAAGTTGGACCAGGAAAGAACAAAGAGCTGAAACATAACCCCAGCCCTAAGAATCACCACCTGACCCTTCCAGCCAGAGCAGATTTGGCAGGAACTTTGCCTTGATCCTCTTTTGAAAGGGCTGGGAGACAGTTCCCTCCCAGGGGGCTGCCTGACCCTGCCCAGCTGGGGATGGACAGAAGCACCTGAGAAAGCCCACAGAGCACAGTGCCCAAAGCGAGCTCCTGAGGCAACAAGTCCTGCTTTTCACAGACACCAACAGCCTCTGAGTGGAAGCAGTTCAGATTTCACACACTCCACCTGCCCTGGTGAGGACACGCTGCCCAGACCAGGCTCACAGAGGCTGGTTCTGAGCCCTGTGAGAGAGGAGAACATTCTTTCAACTAGTTTAAACACGCTGAACAACTGCCTGCCTCACTAACAACATCCTGCTGCCTCCTGGGGTCCTCTGCTCAGGGCAGCACCAGACCCAGCAAGGTCTGGGGGTTTCAGTGCTGTAGTTCACCCTGGAACAGGGACACAAAAAGCTCAGTGTTGCAACAGCTTCAAGGCTGTGCCCTTTGTCCTCAGGGAATGGCAAAGTCCACCCAACTCACACTTCCCCACAAGGATCAGAAGTTAAAGTTCCAACCTGCAGGTTCCCATCACCATCCACCAGGAGCTGCAGTTTTTGGCTTTAAACCCACGATTTTTTCAAGAAATACGAGATTTCCAGACGCTCACTGATTACACAGATCATTCTGAGCAGAGGTGCAGTCAGAAACATTCGTGACATTCAGAGGATCACAGGAAAAAAGGCTTTAAGGTGGAAACAATGCAAACATTCCAGCTAAGAGACTTGTTCCCAGTGTAGTCACCTTTCTCATTCCTACCACCCACTTGAAAGGCACTGAGTCTCCTCCTCCCCTTCCCCACAGCAATTACAGACACCCCTGATTTCAGCTGCTCAGCAGGACACGGAGCAAAGCTCAAATTACTCAGCAGAGCTCACCTCCCATTGCACAACTGGGTTTCCAAACCCTCCTCGGAAAACACGGGATGAAGCCATTACAGCTGTCACTTACCCAGTAAGGAATAAATAAGGAAAGGGCTATTCCATGCTGCAGGAAGAACGGGTTGAAAGCAAGAGGACTTGGATAAAAAAGCCTGTTTCAATGAGCTAATTAAAGCGTTAAGAAGAGATGATATATGTTATCATGTGTCAGGATGCTACAAAGCACGAGAGCCCCCAAAGAGGCCAGGAACCGAGCAAAACAACCTTTAAAGAGCTGAATTTTTAATAGCAGTACCCCCAAATCGACCTGTCTGGCAGGTGAGACAATCTTAGAAGAGAATTCCTGGCAGCCGAACAGCACCAAAATCCACTGCCCAAACACAGCACAGGTGCTCCAAGGCATGAGAGAGTAACATCACACTTTCTGCACCTCAGCCCACATTCTCACCATTAACTAAATCAGGATACCCACTTGTTGGTAAGCCCAGAGCAGAGAAAACAAGGACGGCAGAGAGCCGGGAAGAAATGGATAACCAGGGGATAACCTGGATTCATTCACAGCACTTCGCAGGCAAACAGCTGCTATCAAACACTTATCACCCCTTCCCTCGGGTCACCTGCGTGACCTGCCAAACATCCAGGGGGCACAACTGGAACAAAAGCGGGAATCTTCCTGCTTTGCTATCTCCTGTAAACACCAGAGGACCGAAAACCAGACAAACGCAGCAAGGGGCTTAACCCCGGGTCAGGAGAAAAGGAACACGAAGAACGTCCACGGATTTTGGGCCTCACCAGCCCGAAAACCACGAGCAGCCCACAGGATCGAGGACGCTGGTAGTTACAACACAGTAATTCTATGATTCTATGATAATTGCTGCCGGGCAGGCGGACAAAGCCCGCCGGTCCCGATGCCCGCACCCAGCAGAGCCCATCCTGGGGGGAGCAGAGCCGCCCTCATCCAGAGGGACGAGCTGGCAGCACCTCATTTATCCTCCCCCGTTTATCCACAAAACCCGAACGCCGGCGAAGAGCGACCTCCCGTCCTCACCCTCCGCCCTCACCGCGCTCCCCCCCGTTCCCCACACGCGGCTCCAGGGCCGGCTCCCTCCCGTCCCCCCGGCTGCACAACACCGCCCCGGGTGCCCCGGGACCCTCCGGAGCCGCCCGGGCTGGGGTCTGCCCTGGCCGCGGTGGGTGCGGAGCGCCCCGTGCCGTGAGGGGACGGGAGGGTGAGCCGGCCGGCCCCGCACTCACCGCGCTCGGCGCCGGCAGCTCCGCTGGGCCCGGCACGACGCGGAACTGGGCCCGGCTTATCCCGCCCCGTCCCGCCCCTGCCGCCCGTCACTTCCCGAGCGCCGCTGCCCTGTGAGCGCCGGGCGGGAGCGGCGGAGCCGAGCGGCCGGGCGGGCGCGGCGGGTGAGCGGGGACCCCTCATGGCCCCTCATAACCCCTCATGGTCCTCTCGTGGCCCCTCATGGCCCTCCTACGGCCCCTCATAGCCCCTCGTGGTCCCATGGTCCCATCGTGGCCCCTCGAGGGCCCGGCTCGGTCCGGTCCGTGCCCCGTTCCCCCTCAGGCCGCAACGGCCGCGGGCCTGGCGTGGCCGGAGCTGCCGAGGCGGGGCTGGAGGCGGCCCCGCTCCGCTCCCGGGGACCGGCGCCGAGCTGAATCTGAGCGTGAAACCCTCCGCCGTTTCACCGCTTCTCGGCGCGTCTTTAGGTGTAGTTTTGGCGTGAGGAAAGGCGGAGAGAGCTGGGGTTGTTCGGCCCGCGGAAGGCTTTGGGGTGACCTAATTGTGGCCTTCCAGTGCCTGAAGGGGACTTGGAGGAAAGATGGAGCATGGAGTGACAGGGCAAGGAATGGCTTCAAATTGAAAGAGAGATGGGATATTAGGATGAATTCTTGCCTGTGATGGAGGTGAGGCCCTGGCACAGGTTGCCCAGAGGAGCTGTGGCTGCCCCATCCCTGGAGTGTCCGAAGCCAGGTTGGACGGAGTTTGGAGCAACCTGGAATAGTGGCAGGTGTCCCTGCCCATGGCAGAGGGTGGAACCAGGTGATCTTCAAGGTCCTTCCCAACCCAAACCACTCTGTGAATCTGTGATAATTTGCCATTTGTTCTTAGCTCAGTTCCTGAGCTGAAACCCATCACCGGTGAGGTGTCTGCAGGTAGAGACCCGCGGCTGGGGAGGGAGGAGACCGTGTGCCAGGAAAGGTGTCTCTGAACATCCTTTCCCACTGAGTGAAGCTGGAATCGCCCCTTTTGTGTTTCCAACAAGTGGTGTTCGCCTCCAGGTAACCAGGTGAGAGCTCGCCAAATGCTAAATTCTCTTCTCCCCTTCCATAGCCAGTCCCCGGAATCCACCATGGACTTTCTCCCCAAGCTCCTCGGCGTCGTGGCTGGAGTGGCGTGCGGCCTGTGCCTGGGATGGGGCTTCCGCGGGAGGCTCCTGAGGAAGCGCAGAGCTGGAGCAGCTCCAGCTGCCAACAACCTGGAGGGCGAGGCGGACGTCATGGCAGAGTCCGGGGAGTACAAGATGGTGCTGATCGTCCGCAACGACCTGAAGATGGGCAAGGGCAAAGTGGCAGCACAGTGCTCCCACGCTGCTGTTTCTGCCTACAAGCAAGCGGAGAGAAGGAATCCCGAGCTCCTGAAGCAGTGGGAGTACTGTGGGCAACCCAAAATAGTCCTCAAAGCTCCCGATGAGGAGACTCTGGCCCAGCTCCTGGCTGAGGCGAAGCGCCTGGGACTGACCGTGAGCTTGATCCAGGATGCTGGGCGTACTCAGATAGCTCCAGGCTCCAGGACCGTCCTCGGGATCGGACCAGGGCCAGCTGATGTCATAGATAAAGTCTCTGGTCACCTTAAACTCTTCTAAACTAGGACCAAAAAAGTCTATGTGTGTCAGTACTGAAGGGTTACGATCCAAGTTTGGGCATTTTTCCATGTGCTCTCTCGGTTCAAATAAAATAAGCAAGTTTTGTAAGGTTTAAATTTGTAAATCATGAGTTTCTCTGGCTTGTGTGTTGTGTTCCAAAGGGGGGAGGAAAATGCCTGGCTCAGGGGAGTTGAGGAAAGCAGAGGTGGCAGAGTTTTACAACCCCCAGGAAGGAACCCCATGTATTTACAACCTGTGCAAGGGGTTGAGGATTTTGTGGTGGGTGGTAGCAAAGTTCAAGAGAATTTGTCCCACGTGCTCAAACTGGCAGGTTTCCCCTTTGTGCCTGTTTTTCTGAAGAGATCCATTCCTTAACTCAGAAAGGATTGGTGGCTGAAGCAGTTAAAAATCCCCCCAGATTGCTGGGGGGAACTGGAAAACAGAGTGCCAATGGGACAGGTTGTAAGAGAGAGGGAACAGAAGGATTTGTCTCCATCAGTCGTGTTTGTGGAGTCAGGGGGAGTGTAAGAGGGGCTGACGTGAGTTTTTATACTGCACCTGATCCTTTCAGAGACACCACTGTGGAGTTCCCAGGAGCAAGGGAGAAGGGGATTTGGATCCCGACACCAAGTGTGGCCCCTGGTTGAGACAGGAGCTCTGACAGCTCTCACCAAGCCAAACCTGGCCAGTGCTGTAACACCCATTACACTCAAATATGACAGTATTCATAGAGAAACATTTAAGTCAATTTTATTTGAAGCTAAATATGTTTAAGGCAATTTACATACCTAGAACATGATCTCAATTGAACTGGCACACCCTACCACAATCCTAATGTATCATCTGCTCGAATCTGCTGGAGTTGACCACAGTGCAGCCAACTGGTGAAAAGTGCTATTTTCTTCTCTCTCTGCCATCATCTTTCTATAGAAAAAGCGTTACATATTTTCCTGTATTGCCCCCTCAGTGCAAGACCCCACTACTGGTCCCCGTTGCTGCTCTTCTACTGGCCCCTCAGACCCCTGCCTGCCTTGCCCCACACCAGCAGCACTGTAATACTTGGTTGGAGTTGGAAGGTCCTTTTTGAAGACAGTAAAGTAGAAGCTACCACTGTGCAGCATGTCCACAGTCCAGTAATTTATTTTTAAATTGCGTAATTTCAAATTGCACAAACAAAACTGAACAGCAATATGCTTGAATTCTCTCTTCTGTACACTCAAAACAGTGATCTAAAACACCACAATATCCAACATACACAAACCTCAGGGCAGGGTTAGTAAATACACAGATTGGAATCATGGTGCTCTGTTCCTGAATGGAATGTCCCACAAAAGCACAGGATACAGCACAACATAAGGTCATCTGTTACATATGGAGTGAGCAAAAAGACACTAGCGTTTTTCTATATGCATAACTGGAAAAACCTGCATAGGTTAAGGAAAAAAAAAACCAAAAAAAAACCAAAACAAATAAAACTCCCAAAATTTTTTACTCATTTGAAGTCAGGCAAGGTTGTCTGTACGCATTGTAAATTCTTTTAGAGCTATGCAATCCAACCCAGGGAGGATATGCTGATTAGTGTTGTCT
Source organism: Myiotriccus ornatus (assembly GCA_036023395.1). Taxonomy (NCBI): domain Eukaryota; kingdom Metazoa; phylum Chordata; class Aves; order Passeriformes; family Tyrannidae; genus Myiotriccus; species Myiotriccus ornatus. Next base: position 2,830,763 of record JAYRBT010000051.1, read on the forward strand.
CTTGTCAGCGGTCTTGCAAGGTCAAATACAAGTATCTTGGCTTCAGCTTTCTCCAAATATACAGTGAGACTTAAAATGCATTTAGAATAGACAGTACATACTGTAAAGCTGCTCACATACAATGAACTTAAGATTCAATATTAGAGTGTAACACTATAGAGTGCAAATCAGAATCTTCACAATAGACTTAATGGTAATAAGCAGTCCTGCAAAAGCCCACTTTTGAACAAAGTCGTTTTAAACCATTCCCCCTCTGAAAGTAAAAGTCTAAATGACATGGAATGTGAAAACAAGATTTAAACAGAAGTGATTCAAATCGTTGGCGCTAGAAAAAACAGTCCTTCATGAAATAAAGGTTACAAGAACACGAGGCAGAACTCTTTGCTTTTCCCTGTTATGAGTTAAAGCGGGGAGGGACGGTGGAGTTTCAGTAAGAAAAGCCGCTGCTCCTGAGCGAGCTGTGCTGCAGCTCACATGCTGTACCCAAAGCCAGGCTGGGGCTGCCCGTAGGGAGGGGCAGTGTAGCCGTAGCCAAAAGGTGCTTGTGGAGGAACTGCGACACTGGGTCCCGCTGTCAGCATGAGCTGGGGCTGGCCTGCAACACACAAACGGCATCTTCAGCGCCCTGCACCCAGGGCCCGCTCAGCAAACCCCCTGCAACCGCCCTGAGGGAGTCTGGGTGGGGTCTGGGAGGCCCTGCCGAGCTGGTGTGGGGTCTGGGAGGCCCTGCCGAGCTGGTGTGGGGTCTGGGAGGCCCTGCCGAGCTGGTGTGGGGTCTGGGAGGCCCTGCCGAGCTGGTGTGGGGTCTGGGAGGCC
>JAYRBT010000051.1:2831678-2861023 GCA_036023395.1 Myiotriccus ornatus
GGCCCTGCCGAGCACCTTTGGGGTCTGGGAGGCCCTGCTGAGCACCTTTGGGGTCTGGGAGGCCCTGCCGAGCACCTTTGGGGTCTGCAGGCCAGGGGGTATTTCCCCACAGAACAGCAGGATGGAGTAAGTGCTACAAACACTGCAGTGTAAAGGGTATGAAGAAACTCTCACTAGAACTAATGGAATAACCCGGACACAAAGAAAATATCCGTGTTGGACAAGAGCCAAACAAGGCACTGCTGCAAGGCTGGGACAGCACAGCTCCTGCACACCCTCCCTTAACGAGCCAGGACAACCTGAGGTCCTGCAAGCCCACAGCCCACCTCGGCAGCCACAGCTGCAGAGTGGCACTGCATCTAGTATTTTGGAACACGTTCCTTAAGACTTGATTTCTCATGAAGAACATTCCCATTTCCAAGGATTTCCTTGGGAAAAGCCAAGATTAGAGAAGTGTTGCTTCAAGAGCAAAATGTGTAATGGACAACACATGAACTGAAACATTACCATAAACAATAGGTTGTGTTTCTGTAGCTTGCTCCTCTTCCTTTCTCAAAGACTCCGAGGCATCCAGTTTATCCACCTGGAATTGAGACCAACAGTTAAAAAAAATCTCCTCTAAAACAGGTACTTACTTGTGGCAGAGAAGTGGAAAAGCCTTAGTGGTTTGTTAACACCCATCCAGAAAAGGAGACCATTTACAAGTTAAGATCAATTCAAGTAGCAATGTTGGTACTGATGCAGTCAAGACTCTGTTTCCTGAGAAAAGCCCTCCTTGAGGCATTTGTGTAAGTGCTTTCAAAGCCCACTCCAGGCCCAGGCTCTGCACAGCAGGCTCCAGGCGGCACTGGAGCTACTCAGACAGCAGGAATTAGCTCATCAGGGTCGCTCCAGCTACTTCAAACCAACAGCCTTTAGGACAAACTGGGATTTGAGCACAGTCTCAGTTGGAGACCTTTGGCACTGGAGCAGGAGAAGGTTCCCTGAAGACTGAGGTACAATAATCTGATTTAGGTACAGCAGACTGCAATAGCATCCGACATGTCACTTGAGCCTCAAAGATTTCACTTTCCAAACCCATTCACTCATGCAATTTAAGTTCAAATGCAGAGAATGCATGTGTATAAGACTTGCTTTTTCCACTCCAGAACTGTGTGGCAGTCAGCCTAAACCCACAGATACTTCAATTCTTCCAGCTTAACACACAGTATGGACACAAGCCTGGCCAGCTCCAGTGCTGCACAGCGAGTGCACTCGTGCTCTCAGCCCACCCCTACAGAAAGGCAAGAGAAGAGACTTATTCTGCAGTGAAATATGGCTTGTTACTAAAACAGATCCAAGGGAACCCAGCATTTCTACAGTCTAAGGCAGGCCCTGAAACTAAAACCACAGAACGAGGCATTGGTATTTTACGTGGGAGACAAGATTTAAAGTCAATCACGCCAATTACTTTTAAAGACAGTAAGACAACTCACAAACCAGATTCACCTCTCATTTCATTCGTGTCCTTAATAAAGGAGTCTGAAGACAGGTTTCCTGCACTTACACAGGGTCAGTGTTACTTATTCAGCTGCACCAGCAGCCTGGAGATGAACAGTTTCTCGTTTAACTGTGCTGCATTAACAAGTCCCTGGGAGCTGTGACTCTTCCTCTCAGTTGTGAGTTACGTGCGTTCCACAAACCTGTTAACCCACGACCTCAAGCTGAGGCACAGACCCAGGAGGTGGCAGAAGTGCTGAGCTCGAGTTCCCTCCCTGACTGGGCTTTCACGGTTGGTTGCCTCACCCCAGGATCGGGTTTGCTGCTGCCAAAGGGCCCAGGATCGTGTGCCAGCAATCCCAGACTCACTCCCAGACCCTGTGCTGAGAACTGCACTGTTTTCAACTCAAACAGCAACACACTGAACACAGAAGCACAAGTTCAGAGATGCAAATCCAAGGAGAAATGTGCAGAGGTTGCTACTAAGCAGAGGCATTTGGCTTCCACACACTTGGAAAGCCTCCAGCCCAGGACATTCGATGCATTTTTGACCCAGTTTTGATGCCTCCCCTCAGAGCTCAACGAGTATCGACAGGAACAAGCGCGAGTTTGGGACCAGCCTGCAGGGTGGTCCTCACACCCCTTGCTCGAGCATCACCAGGTTCAGGGCCCTACACACTTGTAGCAAGATTGATTTCAAGGCTTTTCCACAGGGACTGCAAGAAGCTGCAGAGGAAAAGTAACATGCATTCAATGTTCTCGTGTCATGTGTGCATGAAAAAGAGGCAAGAGGACTGAAGCACGAGTGAGGGCTGAAGATGACTGCCAGACAGGCTCCCCCCAGAAAACCACAGCAGCCCACAGCAATGCCTTGGAGCTTAAGGAAGAGTGGGATGTAATTGCAATGACCGCTACACATGCTCAGGTTATGCAAACACTGCAGTTCAATTACCTTTTTTCACACACACGCTCTCCTACTGCCTCACTGACTACTGCTGAAGGGCCTCACACTACTGCTGGTCAGGTTAGCCCCGAGTGCCACTGGTGTCTTTGCAACACTTCGCATTCAGTTCACCTTCAAAGCCATTTGTCACTTTGTCTGAACCACATTAATGGAAAAAACTCCCACTAGGGCTGAGCCCTGGGCTAAGGAGAATCCCAGTGGGGTTTGTGGGGAGGCAGATGGACAGAGACCTTGCATTGCCCTTCTGAAGGTCAAAACTGCACAGCAAAAGGCAAGCCCTGGAGTAGCCTCAGAAGAGCAATAAGCATTACCATTTTTATGTCTTGTTTTTAAGGAAGTAGCAAGAGAAGTTTAGTGAAGCTGAAGAGCTTGGAAGGCAGTTGTTTTTGGACAAGTACTAGGAATTTACTACAGGGAAGAGAACCACAGACTCGTGTGACAGCTGAAGTTTTAAGTTCTATGTGAACTAGAGCACCGTGGGGATTAGACCAGCACCATGAGAACTGGACACCTGAGTGAGGAGGAGTCTCTTCTGAAGCAGCCAGTATCTACTCTGCCTACTGTCAGCACACATTAGTCATGGTCAAGGCATCAGAAACTGGATCACAGTCCTTAACCAGCAAATGCCAGACTGATTTACGGCTCACGGACTTATTTCTTATTGCAGGAGGTTCTTCCAGTCAGATTGGCTGTCGAATAGTAGCACTTGTGCATTGTTCCAATACCAGATCGACTGTGATCCAACTGATCACCTGGATGCCCTTCCTGAGGATCTATTAGCTTATTAGTAGCAAATGAATCTACTTTTCTCCTACAGCACTAGCTACTGAGAGTTAAACAATTTGCATATGCTTTAGTGATATTTTGTTTGGGGAAAAAGCAGTAGCAGCAGTGTAGTAAACATAGGAAAGAAAAAAACTCATGCAGAATCCTTAGACTTAGTCCTCCAGACTTAAAGATGGAAAACAAGAATCAACTTTCACCTTTTCCTTTATTGCATCAACCTGCAAAGGAATTCAGAAGGTGCAGCTTAGAAAAATCAAATTCCATATTTAGCATATAAAAGGTAGAAACAAAAGCGTCAGGGAAGAAATAATTAAAAGGTACAGGCGAGTCAAAACAAAGATACACCAGAAGTATCTGCTTTAGAGAGGCAGCTCTGCTTGTTGCTGGCTCTTACTGCAGTGATTTCACAGCTGCACTACAGCTACACCCTGCAGCAGACCATGGAATGCTCCTCTTCAGTCCTGCTCCAGGATTACTGCTCTCAACAGAGCTCTGGTGTTACTTGGCACATCAGCATCTCTGACAGTGTTACTGCTCAGACAGTCCCACCTCCCCCAAAACCCAGCATTTAAGGAGATTGGCAGGACAGCAGAGTCCTCCTGCCTTTGCAGGGAACTGCCAGGCACATCTCCAAACAGGCACTCTGGTCTTCAGTAACTCCAGCCTTCATGGAAAGAGTCTTAATCATTAAGGAATTTACACTATTTCACTGAAGATGCTCTAAAAGCTTCAGCTGGGCAAGTCTTGTAGTGACAGCTGGATTTAACTCTCATCTGTTCAAGTCTGTCAGAGCACTGCCAAGTACTTCCCCCATCCTGAGTCACTTCAAGTAAGAGCTGAGTCATAATTAGTGCCATTAAGTGTCAGAGCCATGTTTTAGAGTTAAATGCACAGCAGAACAAGTTATGTCCAGATGTAGCTGTAAAGCTTTTTTAGTACACAGTCTAGAATTTAGTTAAAGCTTGATGCCAGCTGGGATTCCTGACTGACACAGCACATGAAAAGCCTGAATCCTGCAACTACTTTAAGACACTGCCCATGGTCAGGCAAATACTACTGATGTGGGTTCTGTAATTGAGAGGGTGGAGCCTGCAAGTGTTTCAGTCTCTTAGAGGGCGAAGTCTCTCCCCAGATGGACTGAAAAATAAGTGTGGACATGGACAGACAGACATTTGACAAAGCCCAGATCAATGTTAGTAGCAAGCAGACAGTCTCAAGGCATCACCACAGTGACTAACAAGCCTTTGGTGTCGGAGAAGCACCTGCTCTTACCTTGGTCAAGTATTCCTTCATGACCTGAATAAAGTATGGCATGGCAAAGTCCATAATGTTGTGCCTCCACGCTGTTTCCAAGACAACATCTGGCCTTAGGAGATCGTAGCAGGTGAAGAGACAAGCCCCAAAGCATTCCCTCTTGTTCTCCTGCAAGAACCACTGCAGCAGCTCCTCTGCCAGCTCCGTGTCTTTGGATTCTGAAGCATACTGCATTGCATCCTGCAACAGGACACAGCCTTCAGCCTCAGGGCAGAGAGCTATCACCGGGCACGGTGTTTAACTGAGTTCAGCCAACTGCTGACCACAGAGCCTGACCAGAAAGCCGTGGCAGGCCTGCTCAGGCCGGTGTGGGGGCTGCTCTCACCTTGTAGAGCCTGTCCTTCTTGCAGAGCTCCACGCTCTGCTTCCAGCGGTTGTTCCCTTTGAAGAGATAGGCGGCGATCCTTCGGAACTCGATCAGCTCGTGCTTCTCCAGGCGCTGGGCCAGAGAGATGTTGTCAAAGTTGTCGTAAGCATCTATAGAAGTCCTAAGAGCCTGAGTTAGGCAGAAAGAAAAAAAAAAAGTTACTGGCACCTCAGATGTGCAACTGCATCCTCAAAGTGCAAACATCTGCCACGTATCTTAGTTTTGTATTCCTGACTCCAGGAGGGTCAACTATTCCAGCCAGACCTGCACAGACATCTCCTATTTTTGTTTTTCACTCACATGGAGTTTTATGTTATTTCAGTACTTTTCAGCAGTGGTTACTGAGGTGAAGAGCCTCTCAATACCCACAGCTGTTCTCTGGAAACAGCAGAACAGACAGACATCACTGTTTGCCTCTTCTGTGAGTTCTTTCCTCTGTACCCACTGTTTGCCTTTTATAAATAAGAGCTGGTCTGTCACACTCATAACACAGTAGCCACTCTACCCCCAGCAGGAATGACACAAAAAGCTCCCAGAAAGCCACTAACAGTTCTCTACTTCATCCTTGGCCAGACACCTCTAGGTCAGTGTGAAGTGTGGAAGAACACATACTGAAGGAATTCAAGTGAACATCAAGCAGGTAAAAACTACTGCAAACAAGCCTGTGTTCCTAGCCATTAAACAGACTGAGAATAGGAGGTGAGCCCTGACACAGAAGCCAGAGATTCAGGAATGGCCACCTCTACCCCGAAGCACGGACAACATTAGGTATTAGCTGCTTCAAGGCATACCTGGTAGTCTTCTTCAATAATGAAGAGGTTGTTCAGGGACTCATTCACTGATTTGTTGTTGTGATTTTGAACTGAGCGCAGGTAAGGCTTAACCAGGGGCAGCTGTTTAACCTGCAGGCAAGCAGGGAGGCACATTTAATTCCACTCTTTGGGGATGTCTCAGCATCTTCCCTGCGAAGCAGGGAAGCAGCCAAGCATTTTCAAGTGCTGCTACAGATAAATGCCAACTGCAACCTTTAATTTGAGCTGGATAGTCGGAAAATTACCTTTGTGAAGAAGGTGACAGCACGAGTGTGGTCAAGCCGAGGGGACAACACCATCAGCAGGTCGTTGAGCAAGAGAGGTTTAAATTCCAAATAGAACTGAACTGCCTTGTAATACAGCTCCACATTGGCCACCTGCAGATGAGCAGAGATGCAGGTTCAGAGCACAGGTTTGATTGTAGGGAAATCCAAATGAAAGACAGACATGACTTTAGATAATTCTGCAAAACGGAGCCACTCAAGATTCATTCTTGTCTCTAGAAATCTCTTTCGTTACTGTAAATTGTAGGTGCTTTGAAATTAAGTGGCGATATCAAGAACTTTGCGTTTCAAACAGGCTACTAATGAAGCAAGAGAACTGAAGTGCACATAGCAAGACATTTACCTCCTTTCACTAGGAAAGCAATACCTTAGTGATGATATCTTTGAACTGGCCTTCTTTCCAAGCATCTGTTGGGTGATTCATCATTGTGATTATGGCATTATCATACTCTTCATACTTATCATACAAGAACACCAGTTCAGCCCAGAGATGGGCTTGTTCTGCAGCTCTCAGAACCTAAGAAAAGGCATAATTAGCAACATGTTAACAGGGATTTCCATCAGTGTCCATCAGGCTCTAGTGCCATTAATAACCTCAAGAGCTGCTATTGCAAAAGCCAGGGTACAGAGAGATGTGTTTTAAGCTAAATTTCAGGCCTCAGCTACTCACCTTGGGGATGTTGACTCTGGACCAGAAAAGCTCCAAGTGCTCCCTCATCTTCTGTGGCTTGAATTTGGAGTAGAGAATTGCTAGCTCTGTGAACATCCCCATGTGTGCTCGCTCGAGCCCAAGTGCTGCTTCCAACATAGTTATCAGCTCCTCAAAGTAGCCACGATCCTGCGAGGTACAGATACTTCACATCAGGAACCATCCCGGCCCTACAGCTCCAGTTTTGGGCAGAGCTGTAACAGGAGCCAGTTAATTACCTGGTAGTAGTTGATCAGCTCCTCCAGCTCATCCGCGTGCACCACGATGTGGAGCCCACACATCTGAGCCAGGCGGAATTCTTTCCCATCCACACAAGCGAAGCAGACCTGCAAGCGACAAGCGTGTTACCGTTTATAATCCAGGCCTCGAGGTCCTTCCAGGGGACCTCTGGAAGACCTTTCCAACCCAGCCAGCCAAGTTCACCTCTTTCCACGTGCGGGTGCTGTTGGCTTTCCGAGCCCCGTCCACGGCTGCCTGGTACTCCCCGAGGTGCACCAGGGTGGAGGCCAAGCGGCCGAAGTTGGACACGTTGTTGTACAACAGCTTGGCTGCCTCGTACATCTTCTCGTCGTAGCAGCGATCGCCCACCTGAGGGACAGCACGACAGGTCAGCCTCGTGCATTCTCAGCCACCGCCTTACGCGAGATGTGGAGCATTCGAGCCGTTATCAAACGTCTCTAAAGTCCAAGATCTATCCAAAGAGACTGAAGTCCCAGCACCCCGGCGGTCAGCAAGGCTGAAGGAGCAGCTATTCAGCAAAACCACCCCATTCTCACTCACTTGCTGGATGTGTGCGTTGTTGGGGCCGTTGATGAACTCCTCCAGCTCTGCCAGCCGGTTGGTTTTAGCAAGAGCAAAGATTAATTCCGTTTCCACGTACGACTCCCGGGCCTTCTTACGTGCCATCTGGAGATACTTCACCAGCTCTTCCCAGTTCCCTAGGAAAAGCAGTTCAGAATTTTTACTTCCCACCCTCGAGGACACTTACACTTCAGCTACACTATCAGCTCAACCTAGTTGGACATGAGTATTTCTACAGCTATTCCCCAAGAACCAAAACCAGCCTTCACATACACACACTAGATTAATAAAGTCACCTTACAACAGGCCTAACTAAAATCCTGGTCTTTAACTTCATGCAAAGACCTCCTGCTCTGACAGAAGTCTCCAACTAGCTGAAGAAGGTAGTTAAAAGACCACAGATGATCTGCAAATGCAATACACTACCTTTTCCCGTTCTCATTTAGGGCAGTCTTTGCAGGACCAGATTCCTCTACTTGCATCAAGATGCAAGTCTGGCAGAACTGCAGTTCGAGCAGACCAGGCAAAAGAGCTGAGCAACATCAACAGCAAAGATGTAACCAAAACTTAATCATACCACTGGCATTAGCAGCTTGAACAACCTCCATGTATGAGGAAGGATCATCTGCTTTAATGTAGGAGTCAATGGCTTCCTTTACCATCCCCTTCTGGAGCTGTGCCTTGGCCAGCTGGCTCCACACCGCGGGCTCATTGCAGCGCTCCGCGAACTCGTACGCGCGGTCCAGGTTCCCAATGTGCTCTATCAACACCTAAAAATGGGATAGCCAAGATCAGCCACTCCACTACCACAAAGGCCAGTTTTACAAGACACCAAGTTGTGGTTTATGTTAGTTTTTCAATGGATCCATAGCTTTTAAAATAGGCACTAACCATACCCAACCCACACAGCATGGGTGATTTCAGGCTTGCAAAGTTTCACTCCCTACAGGGTTCAATAAACAACATTTGTCCTAATTCAAAAGACACTGAGCAGCTTTGGTCACTCTGCCAATTGGTGGTAAGTCACAAGTCACCAGCCAAGCCCTTGTGTGGGGATGCACAAGCAACAGGGAGCTCCTACAGCCTGAGATTTCAAGATACCTGCACAGCTGATGTGTTGACATCGAACTTCCTGAAGATGGCAAACGCCTCCTCGAAGAGCTCGTTGCTGATGGCTATGTTGGCTATATCTGGGGCATCGTAGTTGTCCAGGCGGTTGATGTACTCCATGACACGGGTACGATCAGCCTTAATGGCTGTCAGGATGAGGAGGTTCTGCAGGTTCCTGGAGGGAAAGAAAACATTAGTATTTATCAAGAAGCCATCAAGAAATTGCCCCTCCCCTCCGGAGAAGGCACTAGTTCCTTTGCTGTTCCACATTACAGCACCCGGTAGAATTCCAAGCTTTCCCGTGACTTGGCTTTGATTTTCCTCACCTGTGCTCACTGAACACGGAGTTATCAAGAACTATTTTCTCCAGCAGCTCAATGAGCTCATTGGGAAGGTCTGCAGTCATGAAAGCCTTCACAGTAACAGAGACTTCCTCAGGGTCCTGGGTCTCCGACAGCGCAGTCTGGACAACCTGCAGGCAGAGTCAGGCCATCAGCAAATCAGCCAAGCAGGTCCTGCAGGTCAGGGTGGGACAGCCAAGGCTTTGCTGGCCTGACAGGGGTACCTGGTCGATGAGGGGTCTCCTGTAAGGGTTGCTCTCCAGCAGCACACTGGCCCACAGCTCGGGGTCTTTGCGACGAACTAAGTATCGGGAGAGACTCTTGAAGAGGGAGTTCTCATTGCACACCTGGGGAAAGGCACAGTCTGCTCAGAGGGAAAGTCACAGCTCTCCAGCCTGCAGTGGATAATTGTACTGCAGCACTAAAGAAACCTGCCTGAGAGGCTGACTGGAACCTCAGCCTCCCACTTTAGGCCATGCAGGGGAGTCCCCCATTTCTCATCAAGCCGCAGAGGGACATTAAACAACTACCTCCTATTCCATCGGAAGCGTGCAGTTCCCACCTTCATATTTTTAGGAAATAAATGCTTTTGTGATAAACCTGACCATCTATCCCACCCCACTCATGCCAGACCTTTACCCACGAGCCAGCTGCCTTGGCATACGTACATTAATAAGCTCCAAATCGCACTGTCCACGCTCATAAGCCACACAGGCCAGGTGAGGGTCCCTCTTCTCACAGTACTTGCCAACAACACGACTATCGTAATAAGGGTTCTCACGCAGGAACCTTTCGGGGTTGTTGTTGCTATCGATGTATATTTTGGCCAGTGCATTGTGAGTTGCAGGCTCCTCACAGCCCTCGTGAATTCTGGCTTCCAGCCAGGGCAGAAGCAGCTTCAGCCTAGAAGGAAGTGATTTTCGCATTAGAGAGGATGAGTGAATAAGTATCCACTTGCACAGTTTCTCTGCTATAAGTAGGACAGAACTAAACCAGAGTTACAGTACTCCATTTTAACCTGACATTTTGGTTCTTGAACATAATGGTGTCACTTTCTGATCCTGTGAAGAAGATCACATGCCAAAGACTCATCTCATCCCTCAAAGGTGAGATGCCCACATCAGCCAAGGAGTAAAGCTGGTTGCTCACCCAGCAGCAGCTTCTGGTTGTGTCAGTACCAGCTTTAGCTGTGTCATGAGCACATGCACTGATGGATGAGCAGTTTGACACAGTCAGACTGGCAACTGTTACGAGACTCGTAGAAGTTTAATACCTGTTTCTTTTCTCAACCTCTGCAACAAGCTCATCAGTCGAAAATTGACCTCTCACTACAAGGATGAGGTTCTTTATCACATCTTCAGAGCAATCCACATCAAGCAGTCCCCCAATCACAACTGGCAGGCGGCTTGGATTCACCTAAACAGGATCATTGGAAGAGGTCAGTGTGGTCCTGCAGCACACCCAACACTCAGCCCTAGAGCTACACATGAAGGCTGCTTGCTAAGACTACCCCCATCTTCCTGCCTTTACTCCCAGCTTCCTGAGACTGTGGACAAGGCTGGAAGTCAGTTCTTCAGCCAACAGGTGTTCACACCCCAGCTCAGTGGCTCCCTAATGCTCAGTTCCCAAAGGAATACCTCCTGAGCAATCCACTTTGCCCCTGAAGGAGAACTTCCTCTCCACCCCTGCAAAATGCTGGGAGTTAAAATCATCCCAAGAAGCCCAGAGTTATTCTACCAGGTCTTCCTCCTCCAAGAGGCACATCGGTGGGGGTTACTGCTCAGCCTGGCTGAAGAATGAGACCTGATTCACGTCAGGGCTGATTTACTGGAGGCCACTAACAGGTACTTCAGTGTCAGTCTCACGTATGAAGCTGTTTGCAGAACACTTGTATACAACTACAGGCATCCAACACTGGGAACACTGATCAGTTTGCCCCATTGAAGCCGTGCTGGAACTCACCTTCTGTACATAAATCTCAATGTATTTTTGGAGGTTGTTTCTGTACAAATACAGCACCAGGTCGTGGACAAAGTCAAAGCGGTCGCACACAATGATGAGAGGCAGCTGGTCAGTGAGTTTGGCTTCCTGGAAAGAGAACAGCTTCAGTAATTGGGTTTTGCTCTCGGGCTTAAGCAGACAAATACAGTCACTTAAACTGTTAAAGCAGCTGAATTTGGAAAGCTGAAACTCAACAGTCAACCAAATGATGACAGCTTGTTGTTCAACTAATTGTTTGCAATATGTAGCAAAGTAGGAGTACTCCCTCCCACTGCAGGGCGTGGAGAGCGAGAAGCTTTCTGGAGTTTAACCCTGCATGGCAGAGTCTACAGGGTTTTACAGCACAATACAGCTATCACAAGCCTAAGCTAGAGAGAGTATTTTGAGTTGCCACTGGTGTTTGGTGTGCAGGATTAGCACTCTGGGATTTCAAAATAAATTTAAGACTGGATTAAGTTGTGATTCATCATGTAAAACGTATCCACAGAATTGACTTCGAGTGCCATGTGCCTTGTGGTACCTCCTGACGATGGATTTAGAGAAGTGCAGCAGTACTACTGAAATTGCTTCTCAGACTAGTTATCTAAAAGCATTCCAACTTTCAGCATGAGGTTACAATGGTTACAGTACAGAAGCTTAGTCTATGTGGCAGACAGTATTCCCGATGCATATTTCAGATCACTTATTCCAACATGCACATCCCAGAATATAATCCTACATAGAAATTATACTTAAGGACTTTACACAGGGAGGCCTGTACTGGGAGATTTACCTGGTACATGTCCTGCACATTCCAGACATGGAACAGCACAAAAAACAATAACTTTCATCAGGAATTTGACAGCTTGATAACATATCTTAGGTGGCTTGATCAAATGACATACCTTACACCTCGGTGACACCAGGTCAGTTTTAGAGAATTCTCTTGGGAAGAGTTTTGCCATCTTCAGATATGATCAGCAAAATCTAAGACTATGCTATGTAACCAACAAACATGAAGGCAGGAAATGTTCCCAGATAAAGTTTTCCCCTCCCACACGGTTCCTCAGGTATTCATGTAGTGTTGGATTTGTCAGTAAGCTCAGGACAAGGACCACAGACTCTGAACTCTGAGCACACCATCTTTCCCTACTCTCCAGCAATGTTTCAGCTCTGAACCCCAGCAGTAACATCAGTCAGCAACTCTTTATGGAGCCCAGAACTCCTACAAAGCATTTATGGAATTAATGGACAGTAGTCACTTGTTGTTTCTGCAGTGGCTCAATTGAAGTTGATTACACTGGAAATAATCAAGTTATCAACTCGTTTGGCATTATGGTTGTTCTCAACCTTCCAGGTAAATGGTTTGCTACTTTACAGTACACAGCTGTAACAAGTTCTAGGTGAGCTGGTGCAATTACTACATTTTTAGGAGTTCAAGACAGATTAACCTCACTAAGAGCAGTGAGAGACTGATCTGACAGATTCTCCATTGTTTAAATAATATTCCAGGCTCACACTTGATTAGGAGGCACTGTCAACATGGTAGACACCTCTGGTGTAAGTGGACAGTTGGATCCTTAAGTGCAAAGGCCAAGCTCATCTACTTTCAACACCAAGTTTTATCAGAACCCCAAACAGGCCAAGACAGTGCAGTGACACCCAAACATTACCTTGAGGAAGTTTTTAACACGTTCTGGATCATAGCAGTTACTTTCCCTGCAGATTCTTTCCACTTCTTTAATCTGTCCCGTCTTGCAGGCAGCTTGAATATACTTGAAGTGCACATCTGGATCCTGGCTGAAGTTTACAATAGAGCCCAGGAAATAAAACAAACCTGGAGAGAAACAATCAACACGTTATTCTGCTGGTCTTACTGAGAAATACAAAAGCCCAAATCCCAAAGGCCACACAAAGTCAAGATGACCATTTTGGACAAAGGAAAAAGGCCAGCAGCTCCTTCAGTTTACATTTTACATACATTTTTCCACAGCTCCAAACTTTTCGTAGCATTTCAGAAAAACAAAATACGCAGAAAAATATGTTGGTGCTCCTCCTCAAGGGGGAAACTTTAAGGTTTGGGCCAGGTTTCAAAACAGTTTTGAGGCCTAACTATCCAAAGTTCAGTATGGCTTTGTGGATTTCAGCAGACAGACATGGAGGAGGCAGTGAGAAGCAGCTCCTCTTGCAAAAGTACCTTCAAAACTTACCTTCAAAGCTCTTGAAGGACTCAAAGAGCTCAATGAGTGACTGTGTTGACAGCTGTTCATGGTATTTTGAAGCCACCTGGACACAGATCTGCAGGTTCTGACGGATGTTCGCGGACAGCATCGCTCGCAGACACTCCAGGGAGTCTTCTACTGACAGGGACCCGAAATAATTCACTAACCACTGCGAAGACACAGAAGCCATTTTAGACACAAGCAGACCACTCCACACTCCCAAAGCCACTCTTGATGGCCTGTTTTTTTGCAGGTGCAGGATGTTTGGTGCCCTACCTCAGGGTTGAGGAGGTGAGTGTGAACAACCGCGCGCTTGATGTCGTAGAGGTCCGTGAAGTGCTCGAGGGCTCTCTGCAGCAAACCAGCCTTCTCGCACAGCTGAGCTATGTGAGCCCGGTCGTAGTGAGTAAACATTTGGTTTCCCAGGATGGCATCTGCAACCTAGAAGGGATATTGGAAATTTCCCTCAGTCCCTGAGCGCTGTGAGCAGCTCCAGCCAAGCCTGAGCAGGGGCTCTGAGCACACACCTGAGGGGCGTGCATGAGGTTCATCTCAAGTAAACGTGTTTGCAGGGGACCTTCGGAGGGGCGATTGTTCTTCAGGGCGTCCAGCAAGAAGGCTGTACATTGCTGGATTAAATTATATTCCATAAAGACATCCACAATCTGCAAAAAAAAGAGGAAATTCAGGGTTTTGATTAAAAACTGAAAGTATATTTAAACAAAGTAGCATCAAATACAGCTGCCAAAGCTAAACCATTTATTCTGATGCTGCACTAAGGTGTCATTCAGTGTTCTAAAACCAGGCACGAAACAGCCTTGTCCCACTAAGGCAAATCCAAACCCATAGTTCAAAATCTCTCTCTGTAAGAGGAGCCACACTCCTACCAACTTAATGCCTTGAACGTAACGGTTCAGTGCAGTGAAGCCATTTACCTGTGTTATATCTGCAAGAGGCTCTTCATCTTGAACAAGCATTTGTGCAAACTGCTGTCCTTGATCAGGGCTGATTCTCATTACATTCCTCAGCAAAAATATCCAGTCTGGGGTATATCCAACCTGGAGAGAGAATGAAAAGTAAGAGCTCAGCAAGAGCACACACCTTGTTAAACACAGAGCTCAGTAAAGCTACAGTTAGATTACAACCCAGTCAGGATTTCCTCCTTTGGAAAAGGCTACATAGAGAAGTATGACAAGATGCTTTCTGAACTCCAGCAGTAATTATGCATAACAACCTTGAGGGAAAAGTAGGTACTACACAGGCTCTCAGATTCCCCCCCAGTTACCCTTAGCTGCTTTGGAACATACACTAATTATTCGTAAATGAAGGACAGATATGGCAATTTAATTTCTTCTCACCTTCTTAGCATACAAAACAATCTTCTGGACTTGTCCTGTTTCAGCAAAACACTGGATGACCTTGTTTGGAACGTTGGCTCTCAGATAGACACTAAGTGCTAGCGTAGGATCTACGGATTTCACGAGGTCTCCCAGCTCCTCCGAGCACTCCAGCTGTTTGGAGACACAAACACAGTCAGCCCACCCTGCCATGCCATGCTGCAATGCACTACCACCTTCTTCCTCATTTCTTTTCCTTCTGGACTTGTTTTTTTTTTTTAAAATAAGCTTGATAGCCTCAGCCAACTGTTTCAGCAGGGATTGTTCCTCATGCTGTTACACGGGAGTCAAAGGCATTTTTAGAGCTAGAAAGAATGGATGACACATATCAGCATGTTTCTTGGGCTAATTACAGAAATGTAAGCACAGCTCCAAGCACATGCAAGGCAGCATCCAAAGGAGTGGCTTGGCAAGAGCAGCAGCAGCTCAGAGGCTTTCCACACTGGCTGCACCCTGCTGGGATTGGAAGTGGAATGAGTGAAGCTCCTGGTGTTTGATCAATTCCCCTGCAGGAATGTGAGTCACAGCCATGGGTACAGTGAACGCCTATTGCTCAGCTGTGTGATCACACCAGGCACTGAGGAGCTCCCAGCTGATTTTTCCTGGGGAGGTGAGGAAGCTGTCAGGCATTTATGTCCCACCCCCCCCCCCTCAGGGCTCTAAAGGTATCTGCCCCAAACTCACCTTATCTTCTTTTAACCATTTCTCCAGGAGCTGCTTGCGGCCCTGCTGCAGCACTGGTCTGCACAGCTCCAGGGACTCGTACTTGTTCAGCTGGCCCTGGTCCAGCAGGATGCCAAAGTACTGGAGCAGAGGGGAGGTCTGTCCTGGCTGAGCTGGGACACTCTGGAACCGGCGGATGGTGTCTGGAGTACGCAGGATTCCCTGCCAGACAGAGACAGGCACTTTCATTTCCTTTGCTGCTGTTGTGGCTTGGCAAGAGTTCCTCCAGAAAGCTGGAGTTCACGTCACTGTAGCTGTCACAAGCATTTCTGTGCTTTGCCAGCCCAGAATGTCAGGAGCAATATGGCTGAACATCAGCTCAGACAGTGTCTGAGATGTTCTGACAGAAAATGTGCTATAGTAGCCCATCAGTAGGACTGCAAATTTAAGTTCAGAATTAAGACATCCTTCTCCTTACAAGCAAGTTCCTCTCAACTAAATTTAGTCCCTTTGTCCGTCCTTTTTATCTTGTTTCCAGGTGCACCCTCAGCCTGAAGCTGTCTTCTCACAGACACTTTTTTAATCACTGGACAAGTAAAGCTAAGTACCAGAAACATTATGCCTCACAGCCACTACTTCATCATTTACTCCTCCCCTCCTCTGTGGGCTTCACACAGGCTTTAAGATCACCCAGCGTAGAATCACCACTCACACCCAGCACAATGTTAGGGCAGGAGCAGTGACGAGACTCTGCTCTTGCCACTCAGGCAATTCAGCTCTCCTGAAGCAAGAAGCTCAAGCCAGGGGACTTCAGTGCTGCTCTGAACACCAGCCCCATTACCTTTGGGGCATTGGCTGCCACTTTTGCTGCCTCAGAGTAGTTCCCTTGTGCAAAGAGTGCATTGAATTTCCTGGCAAAGAGCTCCTCGGCCCCCGCCAGGTTGTTGCGCACGGCCATCCGCAGCGCCAGGTCGGGGTTCTGCAGCACGTTGGTGATGTAGGGGATGATGTTCTCCTCCTCCACACACACTGACAGCACCTGGGCAAACATCAGGGGAAACCTCCAGTTAGCCCAAACATGAGAACTGAGCCAAGGCTTAACTTCTGAAAGGAAAGTTAAGGCACACATGGCAAGTTTTTAATCCCGTGATAACCACCGAGTCTTGCTGTTTTATTTAAGTAACAGAGCTCGGGTTAGAAAGAGCCAATATCACCCACTGTCTGCATCAAAGCAGATAACTAACAGTTCAACTGAGCTATTTGCAGAGGTCAGAAACACAAGGATAAAAGGGATCTTTCAGGATCTGAACTCAGTGTCTTAACTAACCAATTCTAGAGGATACAGCAGAGGATGTGGAGATACAGCAGCAAATTTATTTTGGGGCTCACAACACTGTCTGAGCTCACATGTTCTGAACAAAGTTCATTTTTGGGAACTTTCAGACATGGATATGAACTCTTCAGTGCATCATTAAGGGCCAGTGGGATGAGCTAAATAAGTGGTTTCCAGGCCAAGCTTCCTTACTTGTCCCTTTCTGTTGACTCCAATAATTCCAGCTGTTGCTTCGTGCTGTGCAGTAACAAATATGGTCTCTCCACTGATCCTGTTCATGTAGATGCAGGTGCCCGTTTCCAGGTCATACAAGTGGATGTAGCCATATTTCGTTATGAGGAACACCACATCATGCTTGTCACTGATCTGCAACACAGAAATAGATGGATCAAATGTGGCACTGCATAAATGAGCGAGTGCTTCTGAGACTCAGCAGAGAGCTGGGCCATTTCAGGACAACCAGAAGTGCTGGTGTATTTTTACTCCAGTAGTCACAGCACAAAGATGTTTGAAGAGCTTGTCAAGCAGTTAAATATACATGGATATTTCTTCCCCGAATAAGAACGTGCTGCCTTTGAATAGTGCTTGTCTGCACTGAAGCAGGAGCAGCAGCCACACCAGCACTGACCCCTTGGCTGCCAGTGCCCTGCCACCGTCCCACCCCCCAGGAGCAGCTTTGTTCTCACGCTGCTGTTCCCCCCTGGCATACCTGCATGGCAACAGGAAAGTCACTCTGTGCTTCAGGAGGGAAGAAGACATCCACAGCTTTCTTTGGAAAGGGCTGGTTCCCAGTAGGTGGTGTGCCAACTTCAATGATATGCAGCTGTGCAAGAGGCAAGATTAGTCTGTTAGTTCTTGTATCTCATTTACCGAACAATACCTTCGACAATGAAGCTGCAGCAATTCACTCACTGCTGAGCCTTAATCCAGGCCTATGCAAAGACCAACTAAGTCAGAATTCCTAAATATTTTCACTGGCTAAAGGTGTGGCACATGGAATTCCTGTACCATAGGTGAGGGAAACAGTTAAATATGATCCTTAGGTAGCCCTAGTTACTTGGAAGTTTCAGGATTCAGTTAAGTCACTTTATATGCAGTCTTTCAAGTTGGTTAACACTCTAGAGTGACAGTTCTGAAGATGCTTCTCTGAACTTAAGCTTTTGTTTCAGCTGTCAATGCAGCTCACACAATTCCAGTGTTGCCATTAGACCACTAATTTAGCCTTGTAATACTAGTGCTTCATTTTTTTTTCCATGCAATAAATTGGAAATAAGTTAAGTCTGATACTGGGGATCAGCATCAAAGAAAGATTATAACAGCTTTTCCCTCCAGCTTAGCCTGGGAAGCTGGGAGTCACATGTTTCAAGCAGCTCATGAGGCTGGTCATGACATGCCACCTAACTTCATGACTCCAAACAGGCTCCTGCACCAAATATGATTTACATTATAAATATATATATATACACTATCCAGACCCACACAGTCTTTCACTTCTTTTCTTACATGCAACCTTTTGCATTAAACCACTTGTTTCCCTGCAAGCAGATAACGAGTCTCTAAAGGTACTTAGAGCCAAGCCTTACCTTACCCCCAGCTTGGCCTCTTACTGCAAAACAGAAGAGAGTGGATTCTTCAGCATTTCCTTCCATCTTGAACTGTGCAAAGCTGGCTGCATGTCCCTCGATGGGCTGGGACACTTTTCTATCCACAGAATACAGCTGCATTGCTCCCACAACACGGTTTTGCTGGACAAGGAGGACCAAGAGTCAGGAACAACAAGTGCTCAGACAGCAATTTCATTTAAGTTAATGCTGGTATATACGTTATCCCCAGCTGAAGTCTCATGCCATGCTTCCTCTTACAAAGGCATCACTGCAGACTCTTAACCTTGTACAATGTTTATATCACCAAATCAACCAGGTTGGAAAAGACCTCAAGTCCAACCTTTGAGCCAACACCACCTCATCACCCAGACCACAGCACTGATGCCACACCCAGCCTCTCCTTGAACACCTCCAGGGCCAGTGACTCCACCACCTCCCTGGGCAGCCCATCCCCATGCCCCATCACTCCCTCTCTGAAGAACTCCTTCCTAATGTCCAACCTAAACCTCCCCTGGCGCAGTTTAAGACTGTTGACACCGTTACATGTCCGGTTACATTAGCACAAGATTTTCAGTTACACTCATTTGAAGACTGAGCATTTCTACGTCAGAAAACAAACTTCTCACTGCTGCTCCTGCAGGAGAGGCAACAGGAGGAGCTCTGAGGGTGCCCTGGCCTCCTGGGGGTGCCCTGGCCTCCTGGGGGTGCCCTGGCCTCCTGGGGGTGCCCTGGCCTCCTGGGGGTGAGGTACCTGTGCGGAGATGCCCGTGAGCAGCAGCCACTTCTGCTTGGCGTCGGTGCGGTAGTTGATGATCTGGCAGCCAGCCAGGCTGGAGTGGCGGTCAAACATCTTCACGGGCTGGGACTCCCCCTCCATGCTCCAGTGGTAAACGGCATTATCCGTCACCAGGGCCACAGTGTTCAGGGAGATCCACTTCCAGAAGGTGACATCGTCTGTCATGGTGTGAGCCTTCATCTTGCTCTTCATCTCGATGTTGAAGATCTGCAGCGTTTTCCCAGCTACAAAACACAGCCCGGTCAGCGGCGGGACAGCAGGAGAGCTGCACTGGGACATGAAACCCTTGGGACTCCCTTCAACAAAAAGCTGTTCTACACTGGCAGATCTGCAGGGACCAGCTGGTACACCAAACCAGAGCACACTCCCAGGGCTCATTTTACCAGTTTGCCACTATTGAGCAGTCAAACAGATGCGGAGAACAGGGTGGTAGGGGACAAAAGCTTCAGCCACACAAACAGGTTGTACGAGACTTCACGTCCACCCAAACCAGGTTACAATCATGCTGAGGCTCTTGGAAGTTGTGGGGAGGGCTATGCCAGTGTCATTAAAAACTACGTCCACATCTGTTTAAAGTACTAAAAAGGCACAACACGGAACAGTCCATTTGGCAGAGGGCTTTTGTAACTCAGACTCAGTAACCAAAACCTTCGGGTTGCACTAGTGGGATACACAGCTACTGACTGCAAACCAACATGTGCAAGGAAAGGGTTCTAGTGACCAACACAAGCTCTAGAAGGCAAGAGGGAAAGTTCTCCAAATTACACAGAATGGTGCATATAAACATCCTGAACAGCCACCTGCAGTCACTGCTACCAGCTTTTACATCACAGCGGCAGAAGAAATTATTTCTTCCTGTTGAGAAGTTAAGAAGGTTCTGACCAGTTCTACGAGTTTTAGGAGAGAGCTATTCAAGCACATGCTTGTGTAGCCTGAGAGCAATATAAAAGATCCCATGAAACGAGCTGCAGGTCAGAGTATCTGCTGCAGTGAGTGACAAAGTCACTGTGCCACAAGGGCCAGGGCCTGCACTCACCAAGGACTCGTTTAGTCCAAAGCCACCATGAGTTCTGCAATTGTTGTAAGATGCTGAGTCAGGAGTTTCTCCAGAACTTGGAGAAATGTGTCTCCTGCAGAGTTACTCAGGCAACAGGCAGCAGTTTGGTTCCACATCTAGTGCAGCTGGAGTTTCAGCTCAAGGGAAGGGACGTTCAGGTAACACAGATCCTACACGCTGTGCAAGGGGCATTACCAGGCAAAATCTAGATTTGAGTCAAAAGGGTCAGTCCTGTTTATAAAAATCTCAATATCAAGATCCCAATGGTTTAAGTACACTTTGGGTTCTCGAGTGGATTTTAGGAATCTTAAGGACTCCCTTGTTTGGAAGGGCATGAAAAACCTCTAGATTTTAAACATCACTGTTCAGCCATGTGCACCATACATCTGAGCCATTTTATTCTGCTTTTTCTTGTCATAAGACACAACAGGAACTAGTACAGTCAATTGAAATAACTCACCATCTGCACACACAAGAAAGCATTAAAGTTGTGACAAAACAGTAGCACAGTATTAAGGTCAAAGTTAGTAACATTGGATACACACAAATCTTTCCATTAGCAACACATGCATTTCTAGGATGACTTTATTTAAGGCTTTTGGGGTCTCTTAGGGAAAGAGACGGAAACTTCTGGAGACTCCAGAGGAAATGCTTGCTCTCTGTATCATCAGAGATACCAAGCTGGCTGGCCTTGTACTTCATTCACCAAACAAGTCTTCCCTGCATAGTTTTACCCTTCTTATCACTGACTGATATAATAAATATGCACAGACTGGATCACTGGCCAGACTGAGGCCTTCAGGAATATCTCCCCCCCTTCCCAGCCTTAGTTTTCCTTTCTGTAAGGACAGGTGCAGTTGATAGACCTTACACACTTCCATCAGGTCTCACTTCCCTCTAACGTGATTCCTTAAAGCCCACACTTTCCTTCCAGCTCTCCTTGCTCAGGAGCTGGAAGCTTTTGGACTGAAGGAAAAACCCTCATCCCAACGAGCAGCAAATGGCAGGAGGTCTCAGTGCAGCTTAAAGTCCAGCTGCCTCCAGCAGAACAGAAAATGCATTCACCTTAAGCTCCCATTAAGCTGTGGAGAAGTGCTAAGGGATCCTCCCACACAAATCACCTGAGAGACCTCAGCCACTCCCAGCCTGGTCCTACAGGCGGCTCTGCAGCCACTTCCAACAGCTCTTTCTCGGGATTTCCTACCTTTGAGCGCAATGACTTTACTGGCAGGGTTCATGATCGCACTGTCAGCTGAAATGGGTCTCCGGATGGGGTTGCTGGGGTCGTTCATGTCAATGATCACCACCTGCGCCTGCTCTCCTACTTTCTCTCGGATGCAGATGAACTTGTCAGACTCCATTGTCAGAGTGCTGAACCCGATGTTTGCTGGGTTGATGCCCAGATTTTGGAGCTGGAAGAGAATAAACAAGGTATAACATCAAATCATTCCCTCAGCACAGCCACGAACAGCTTTTGTGAAAGTCGCAGGAGACATCTGGCTTCAAGCAATTTTTTTGTGATGATACAACCACACTACCCAAAAATGGCATCAACTGCTTCGGTACTCTGCCTTCCAGGTCCACTTCCAACTTACCATTGAGAAGTCAGCTTGTGAGCCCCTGACAGCACAGAATCACAGAATGTGCTGAGCTGGAAGGGACCCACAAGGATCAAGTCCAGCTCCTGGCCCTGCACAGGACCATCTCCAGGAGTCACAGCAGGGCTTGAAGGCACCCTGAACTCTCCTGCTCCTGGGAGCTGTGCTGGAGTTGCACTTCAGTCCTCACTCTCACCACCTTTCCTCCCTGAGCTCATTCCCCTGAGCTATCACTGTTTCAAGCTTAACATCACACGTGAGGTGTCTGAGCTTCATCTTTATCCCTGCACAGCTATAAAAAGCTCCCTGTCTAGCGATGAGCTCGGCCTGTCTCACAGCAGGAGGCAGAGCCAACACACAGGAGACGGACACGCTGAAATCAGAAATGGCTCAGGCACAGCCCTGCTCAAGGTACCAATAAACCACTTCCTTCTCTGCTGAGCCCTAAGTCTTTGAATGTACACCCCGAAATTATGGTTCTTGCAACAGAACAGTTTAGTTAATGGCACTCCATGGTGTTTGCACCAGGCTGCTGTACTGGGAGGGCAGCAGTGAAACAAAGTTCAGTGCACTTTTAACAGTGGAAGTGCAGAATGGGCAGTTCATCTCACACTGTCACAGACACAACCAGCTTGCTGGTGGATACACCTTAAAAACCGCAGCTCAGTTCTCTGTTGTTAGAGGAGTTATCACTATTTTTCTTTCTGGGAGACCTTCAAGCCCAAGGTCTCCTGAGATGGGCGAGCCCTTCAAAGCCATTTTAGGGTGACTGTGGTGGTTTGGAGCACCCAGCCCTTATCAGCTGAGCTCTGCACAGCTCTGAGAAGGCCATGCCCCAGCTCTGCTCTGCCTGTTTGCAGCTTCTGATAAAGAGGGTGTTTTACTCCACTTCCCCTTTGCTCAGGCTTTCCAAGTGCACACGAGGAACAAGCCACATCCAAGCTGTGGCACAGCAAGAACAAGCTGCACAAAGTCACTTCCAGGGGAGATCTGTGTTACCCAGGGAATACCTGACAATAAAGCCAGCAGACTTCAGTGTTTGATCAGCCTTTCCAAGAGAAAACTGCCTGGATGCTACAGCTACTAAAAAAATAATTAAAAAATAAATAAATAAAAATCAAACCCTACATCCTTGACAGGTCCAGAACTCTGTTATTCAGATTTAAGCAAGTGTTTGAGGCCCAGCATCCCAGAACCTGACCACACATTCTCCAGCAACATGGACCACTTAGAAGATTTTAGATGCAAGTTCAACTCTCCCTTTCCCACTCTGAGCAGTGTTCTCTAGAGCTGTGACTCTGGGACTGCACCTGAGCCAGGCAAGATTATATGGAATCCAGGCAGGCAGAGAAGGTTTGAAGATGTAGGAGTTTGATCTGGTAGGGCTGGACTGACTGACTGGGATGTGGCATTTCCTTTTGCTGGGGCTGCAAGTTTCACAAGTGCAAAATCATTTAGCAAGCACTAAATTTCCTTGTTGATTTGGTAGAGGGGGGTAGTTTGAGTGCCAAGCAGTAACTCAACAGCACTACACTCAAACACTGTGGACAGAACAAATCTGAGCAGCAGGTCCAAGCAGATGGCAGGACCTCTTACGGAGCTCCCCACCAAATCAAAGTCACTTGGATATTGCAGGACAGATTTACCTTAATCACAATCAAACTGCCATCTGCTGGGTGTCACATCTGAGGAATAAGCCCAGGGAGTGGGGGGAGATTTTAAAAGGAGTACTTCTTAAACTTCTCACTGTTATCAAAGTGAGGTGTCTCTTGGCACAGGAGCTCTGAAGAAAGCCCGGAGAAGTTTTCTGATGGAGGCATGACCCTCACTGAAGTCTCCAAGGACACACAAGCTCCTTCTGCCACCATTTCATCTTTCATCTTAACAGACCCCAGTGTAGAAACCACGTCAGGAAGTGAATTCTAAGGGTGACAATCCCTGCCTTTGATTGCACAAGGGTGTCACCAGCCAGGAGTGGCACTTCCCTCACCCACTGGTGAGGCCAACACCAAAGATGCAGAGAACTCTTGAGTAGAGATCATTCCCTGGAATACAGGTTGTTTTCTTCCCCAAACCGGCTAAAGTTCAGGAGAGCCAGGCAGGCATGTTTGGAAAGCTGAGCAGAGCAAACAGAGGTGAAGATTACCGTGAGGAAACACGACAGCAAATATTCCTTTGGAGGCTTTTATCGTGAAAATTTCCATGCTATTCCATGTGCAAACTCCTGAGTTGCACTACAGCTAAAAGAGTACAGGGGGTCGTGGCAGGTTTCCTACTAATCTACTACAAAGTGAAAAAAACCCCAAGCATTTAATATTGCACTCACTACATTTCACAAACAAGTTTAAAAGACTGAAAAAAAAAAATGAAAGAATTTAAGACAGCCCTACATTTTACTACAAAAACCACTTCCTCGCCTTTCAAGCAGATATGAAAGCAGAACTTGCTCACTGTGCTTGGGCAAGTGATTTCCAGTGGGAGCTCTTTTGCACCCACATCTGTTGGGAAGATCAGTGCCACCAGTCTCCTGTCGGGAGTGGAGTGTTCTGGGAAGCAGAGGGGAACCAGGACACAGATTGTCAGGGACAGCAGCAACTCCCGAGTGAGGCAGAGACATCGCCCTGAAGGACTCATCTCACCCAAGATCAGATACTTCACTCAACTGCAGGCTCTGCTGAACCATGAAATTCTGGGATGGCATTTATGTGAACAGCACTGAGATGTGAATCATCCTAACGCAGCAAGTGCACGTCTGATTGCCAGGATTAGTTTTTCACTAGAAGATAATTCAAGCCCATTCTTGGTAACTCACCCAGGGAAGTTGTCACATACATGTGACATCAAACTGAACAGTAAAACTGCTGACAAGAGCCTCTTTGTTGACCCCTTCCTGTGACAGCCCCTTTCCTGTGACAGTGCTTAGCTGTCACAGAATTCCTCCTTGCCTGGGAGGAAGGACACGGAACTGCTGAGCACACACTTCACCTCCACTCTGGCCCTCAGCAGGACACAACCACTGCTCCTGTGGCCACAGGCAGCTGCTCAGCCCCTGCCCAGAGACTCCTTATCCCCACCCAGCCAGAGATCACGGAGCTGCACAGTGCCAGCTAACAGAAGAATTCCCGGTCCTTCGGGAAGCAGGAGCTCCTGGGTGTGCAGTGAGTCACATCAGCTCTGCCACAGGCCATGTTTCACTGGCTTTGATTGAACAAGGCAGACACCAGGCTACATTTCAGCTGCTCTTTCAATTCCACGCAGGAAAATTAGAAAAGCAAACTGAAGTCACACCAAAAATCTCCCCTCTGTGCTGCTCTGTCAGTGCAGTTCTGTGAGAGCCACAGCCAGCCCCTGGCTCCAAACACATCCCCCTTCCCAGGGCAAGGTAAGAGTCACAGCGTGGGACAGCCTAGGAAGTCGTGTTTCCAACAGATAAGGGACCCCTCTACCGTTCAAGAGCTCTTTATTTCTACATCCTTCCTATTTCGTGCCTCCCCCTGAGCAGGCCCAGGCAGCCACCCCCTCTCCCAGCCACAGGGTCGTGTTGTGTGACTGTCTCAGCCCCAAACCACGCTGGGGCTGCAGCTGCTGCCACTGGAGCCCAGAAGCTCTGGCTCCCACTCCTCCTGTGTGCTTGGGGCCCCAGTGGCAGCACAGGGCACTGAGCAGCCACCAGGGCCGGCCCCTGCACTGCAGGGCCATGCCCAGAACAGCTCATAAACTGCTTAACTAATTGCTCCTATCCAATTAGCTCACACACACACACACACTCACACACTCTCCTCAAGACATTTCCATTCTTTGTTACAGATTTTCCCTCTGTGGGAATACTCTGAACTCACTGGCTTTAGGAATGCAGATCCACTAAGAAGCAGAGCAAGAATCCCACCCAAACAGCATTAGGCAGAGTCCTCTAATTCCCCACTTGTAGCAGCCAGAGATGTAACTGCTCCAAACTAATGCTGTTACAGCAGAGATTTAGTGTTTTAGGCTGTATTAAACTGTCTCACTGTCAGCACAATACATGGAAATATTCTGCTGTTTGCCATTGTTAAAGTATTGAATTAGTAAATTTTATTCCACGATGCCTTGGCTGTGCTGTTTCATTCTCTGGCACAGCTGTGACTCTGGAGCCACCCAAGTGCCACCACACCAGGACAGCACAGCTGCCAGTCAGGTTTGCTCCATCAATGAACAATAGGGACAAGAACCCTTTTCCTAGTTTAAGAAAAGCAGTTCTGTGTTGGCATCCAGCACACAGTCTGAGCTGGCAGTTCTCTGTACTGTCTCACAGAACAATTTAAAATAGTTCTTTAGGTTCAGAAGAGTATTTATTAATGCCTTAACTCAGTACAGCAGTGGGCCTGGTCCAAGCTCAATTTTTATATATTTCAGGGTATTTTTTGTCTAAATGACCTGGCAATCCCAGTCCATCCAATCTGGGTCCTTCTCACTCACCAGGAATTTGGAATCTCAGAAAAGCTCCACTGACCCACCACAACAAGCAGCTGTGTTTTACTTCCATCCTCAAGTACTCACAGGCACACTTTAGGAATCCCTAAAAGCTGCATAGGAGCAACTAGATTTACAATCATCCCACACACTGAACTCTGATCTCCCACCACAAGCACAGTGGGTTGTTTCCTCATAGCTACTTAAAAAAAAAAAAAAGAAAGCATCAGCACTGTAAAGTTTTACGACGTGAGTTTTGATAGCACAGGAACCAGGTTTCTCCTTGAAAATTCCCAAGGGAAGTTTCTCACAACAAGCTGTTCTAAGGCCAGGCAAGGATGTACAGTAGACACCACACAGATAAAACCTACATATTTGGGACAGCTGAGATTGCAGAGCCTGTGATAGGACTCAAACAAACAAAACCTGAAGCCTGAGAACACCCTTTGGTTTCAGACTCCCCAGAAAGCTCACTCTGCCCTGCTAAGCCAACTTCTTGCCCAAAGGAGATCTTTAGCTCCAGTGTGGGGTACAAAGCACTGTCCTGTGCCCCCAGGGCACTCAGGGCTTCTGGAGCCTTTACTCTTCATTCCCAAATCACCAGCCAAGCTCAGATTCCAACAGCAGCCTGCAGAACCCTTCTCACTGACATTCACCACCTGCCTTTTATGAATAAGGCTCCAGGTGGGTGCCTTGTCTCGCGTTAAAGCATCGGCTCCAAACCTGCAAGTGTTGCCCAACACCTGTAAGACAAGTTTCCCAGACAATGTAGGTCAGGCACAGTTCAAGAAATTGTCCTCCTGAGCCCATGAGGATTTCCTGGGAGCAGCCTGGAATACCCTGAAACAAACCCACTGCAATATCAGTGGTTCTGCTCTCGAAATTTTCATCAGGAACTTCGGCGGAAAAACAGGAACTCCGAGAATTCAAATTCCTCTGAAAATTCTTCAATGAGGCAAAATGAGGAAGTTCAGCAGGAGCAGCAAACTGGGCAAGAGCCACGTGCACCCAGGCTGAGAGGGGTGTCCAGTCCACCTGAGGAGAGACCAGCTCAGTGTGCAGCTATAAAAGGTACTGGTTCAACCAGTGAAGGGGTGCAGGGAGAGAAAATGCAAATTAAAGCACAACTAAACACAGAAATCAGACTTGGGGCAGAACAGTCCCGTTCCACAGTAGTGCTGGCCTGAACCCTCCCAGCACTCCTGGCATGAGGCAGATGAGTTTCATTATGTAATAGGACTCATGTCATTAGAGACCTGGCAGTGGGTCACATGCAAGGTTTGGGGCTTAAATAATATATCAGAGGTGCATTTCCACAATGCTTTAGGAGGAGCTGGGCACACAGAGGGATGAGCTTCCCCTGAGGACACAGAACCTTCTCAGCACCTGGGTCTGGGCTGTGCCACCCCCAGGACACGACACCGCTCAGAGACAAAGCTCTGGGCAGCTCCTGGGATTCCCCTGTCAGTGCAGGCACTCCTAGCTAGGAATTCTGGCCTGCTTTTCCACTCATATTGAAGGAAAATTTCTCAACACCCAACAGTCACCCACCCAGACAGAAAGCAATCATGGCACCATTTTTTTAACCCCTATGGGCAGTGGTAACTTACACCACAAAGTAAGTATTTTGCAAGGTGCCTAGAAATTGAAATTTGTCTACCTGAGTCAGGAAAAGAAGTCATTAAAAATGATGGAAAGCCATCAGTGCCCAGTTACCCAAACACAAACTAAACACTGGAACCACAGGGCAGAAGAGAAACCCTCAGCCAGGTGTGTCAATGCAGCTTTTATTACACAAAAAAAAAAAAACCTCCCCAGCAATGAAACCGAGCTCAGTTAACACCACGGCCCCAGCCAGGAGAGCCAGCAGCACTTCGCCCCACAGAGCTGCCCGAGGGGAAGCGCCCATTGCACAACCGGCCCCCTCCCTCCCTGCGCTCCGGCTGCACCCACGGACACGGGAGTGCGCTCCCCGGCAAGGCAGCCCTGGCTTCCCGCACATCCAGGACGTGTCACCGCCGCCTTTCGGGGAGCCGCGTCGGGGGAAGCGAAAGGAAATGCGGTGCTGGTGGTGGCGGTGCAGCGAGAGGCTGGGTGTGAGAGAGGGCACCCGGGCACCCGCACTGCCCCCGCTGCACTGCGGGAGCCGCGGCAGCTCCCGCACTCACTGCGGCTCCCCTTCCAGGACGCCACATTACACCCAGACAGCACCGGCGGAACCGCTTACTACGCCCTCACAGCGACGGGTGTTAAGATTATTCATACACCCAGGACGAAGCGGCGCAGGGAGGCAGTCCAGCTCAGCCCAGCCCTGCCCGGCTCTCCCCCGTCCCTCGCGGACCCGGGGCCGGGGCGGGATTTCCCCTCACGCCGCGGAACCACCCGCGCTCCCCGTCCCCTCCCGGCCCGGCCCAGCCCGGGGGGGCACCGGCAAGGGCGGCAGGCCCGGCCCGGCCCCTCAGGAAGGTGCCCTTCGAGCGGCGCTTCCCTCCCGGACACCAACACCCCGCGCCCCCCCACAGCCCTCACGGCGGCACCGCGGGCGGGCCCCGGCGCTTCCCCTCGGCGCGGCCGGGGACAGGACGGCGCGGCCGCGCCGGCGCCCACCTGGAGGTGCTCCTGGAAGCGGATGGGCAGGATCTGTGCCATGGCGGCGGCGGGGGCTCCGTGCCGGGCCGGGCTCGGCGCTGCGGGCGCTGCGGGGCCGCGATGGCGGAGCGGGGCCGTGCGGAAGGGCTGCCCCCGCCGGCGGAAGGATACCGCGGCGGAAGGATACGCGCACCTGCCGCCCGCCCGAGCCGCGCCGGGGCCGCGCGGAGGGATCCGGCGGCGCGCGGCGCCACTGGCGCAGGCGGGGTGATGCGCCGCCGGAAGGGACTATTTGGGGACGCATCGCTCAGCGCTCCCTCCCGGCCTTTTTTTTTTGCCACATCATGCGACCGAGGGGCCGGCGGCGTCACTTCCGCCCCGCGCGCGCCGCCCCGCGCTGGGTCACGTGGCCGCGCGGCGCGGCCGGGACAAGGTGACACCGAGGGGGACACCTGGGGGGGGACACCTGGATAACCCCCCCGAGGGGTCCCTGTCATCGGGGGGACACCTGGATAACCCCCCGTGGTGTCCCTGTTACCGGAGGGGACACCTGGATAACCCCCCCGAGGGGTCCCTGTCACCGGGGGGACACCTGGATAACCCCCCCGAGGGGTCCCTGTTACCGGGGGTATCCCTGGATAACCCCCCCGAGGGGTCCCTGTTACCGGGGGGACACCTGGATAACCCCCC
>JAYRBT010000051.1:2861409-2874038 GCA_036023395.1 Myiotriccus ornatus
AACACCCCCGGGGTGTCCCTGTTACCGGGGGTATCCCTGGATAACCCCCCCGAGGGGTCGCTGTCACCGGGGGGGACACCTGGATAACCCCTCCGGGGGGTCCCTGTCACCAGGGGTATCCCTGGATAACCTTGGATTCCCCCCCTCAGGGTCTCCCTGTCGCCAGGGTTGTCCATGGATTCCCCCCAGGATCTCCCTGTCACCGGGATGTGATGGATCCACTTCCCGGGGGGACACCGAGGGGACAGGGGTGTCCCTGGCACAGGGATGGAGTGGATCCCATTCTCCCGGGGGGACACCGAGGGGACAGGGGTGTCCCTGGCACCGGGATGTGATGGATCAAACCCCCCTAAGGGGTTGTGATGGTGTGATGGGTGTGATGTTCCCCTCCCCACGGTGTCCCCACTGTCCCTGTCCCTCCCCCCCAGCCCCGGGACGGTCCGAGACTGTTCCCACGGCCCCCTGTTAATGAGTGCAGGAACACAATCCACCTCCCCCCTACCTCCCGTGTTTATTAACTCACAATTTACCTCCAGCACACAAAAGGAGTTCAGTTTTAGCGGTTTCTCCGGGCTGATGCAGCATTCCAGGGGCTCTGCCCAGAGCTGGGTGTGCTTGGGGCACCCCAGCTTTCCTGACACCTCGTTTTGCAATCTCAGGGTTATTTCCTCGGGTAATTTGTCCTAAATACCCCATTTCCAGCTCTCTGAGCAGCCCTGAAACACAAGGGGGAAAAAAAAAAACCCTCTCCATTTTTGCCATTTAGAGAGAGAAAACAATAAAATGAATTACAAAGCACCAGGATCTGCCAGGACATTTCCATCCCCAAGGAATAGTGGCCATTCCAGCTGCTCATTCCAGAGCCAGCGTGGGGGGCAGACATCCTTTGACTCAGGAGTGGGCATGACTTGCAAATATAAATCAAATTAAACAGCAAAACAGGCTGAGTCAAGGAAAAGTGCTGCCTTTTTTTTTTTTTTTTTTAATGAGGAATATTCTATTTCCCCACAAAGAATCCCAAGGTTTCTGAGGGCTTAGGATCAGCCTGGAATGCTCAAGGTGGAGCAGAGAGGGGAAATGGTGAATATTTTCTAACATCTCTTTAACAAGTGACCCGGAAAGCAAGAAGGTGACACACAGAGGTGGGAAAAACGACAGCATGGCCCTCCAGTGACTTGGAAATTGTCTGTACAAGCTCCACACTGCAATGTGAGGTGATAAAAACAGGATTATTTCTTTACTGAGAAGAAGGAGACAAATTTTATTGATGACAAAGCATCGCAGCTGAAGGACAAAAGCTTGTACTGCCTTGGGGGTGCTTCCCACGCATCCGAAACCGCCGTCCTGCAGATCAAAATCCAAAACATCTTCACCCAGAGCCATCCCTGCACGTGGTGCAGCAGGGAAGGCAGCGGGCAAATGTCCTTCTGGATTTAATCCTGAGGGTTCCATCATCCTAAGAGCCCTTCCTACACCTTTAACTGAGGAGTGGATGAGCGCTGAGACGGTACAACCATCATCCTGAGGGATAAAAACCTACAGTTCCACTCCTTAAAAAAATATAAAACCCTGGCCAACCTTTCAGAAAATTTTATTTATATTGGCACTGAGGCCTTTCTAAGTCCATTAAATGCCACAGAATTGGCACCCCAGTAAACTGTTGCCAGCGACATGCAGCAACAAAATCCACCTCGGTCACTTTTCCCTGCTGGCTGCAGCAAGGGAAGGTTGTGTTTTTACTCTTCTGCACTCAAATAACCACAAAGCAGAAGTTTCCCTCCATTCCTGGGAGTCACTTTGCACCATGCAAACACCCCCAGAGCTGTTCAAAGCGCCCTCCCTCCCGTGGGAGTGGAGTGGCAGCAGAATCACCCCAGGTCTTTCACCGGGCCACCCAAAGCCCGGGCTCTTTGCTGCTTCCTCTCCAGGTAACGGGCTCTGGCGTCCAGGATGGACTGATCATCGTTCCTTCTCTCCAGCTTCTTGGCAGAGCTGGCTGTGGCTCCTTCTGGGGGGGAGAGAAGAGAAAAAAATTATACTATTTCGTGTTACCCCCCTCCCCCAAGCACTACAATTCCTCCTATTTGTAAAATACCCCAAAAAAACACCCAACAGAATCTCTTTTTTTTTTTTCTAATTTTCATTTCGAGTCCCAGGCAGGGCATTTGAATGACTTCCAGAAGAGGACAGACTGTACCACAGCAGGGAGGGGGAAAAAGAAAACCAAAAGGCTAAAATGCTGCCTGAGCTCCCATGTCAGTATTTGCAGCTGGGCTCTTCTCCTCCCCAGCCTGTGCCTTGGGTTTTACTGCAACACACAACAGGAATCTTGGGCTCCAGGCACCCATTTCCTCCCCAAATTACACATCTCAGACTCAGGTTTAGGCAGGAGAGGGACAGCACAGGGGGAGGGAGGGCAGGAAATAAGCTTAGAATAAATTAGCTGTAAAAAACGTCGGGAAGGAGGAGGAAAAGGCTGGACAAGGAGGAGATAAGGGAGTGGGAAAACTCAATATTGGGA
Source organism: Myiotriccus ornatus (assembly GCA_036023395.1). Taxonomy (NCBI): domain Eukaryota; kingdom Metazoa; phylum Chordata; class Aves; order Passeriformes; family Tyrannidae; genus Myiotriccus; species Myiotriccus ornatus. The sequence continues at coordinate 2,863,931 of JAYRBT010000051.1, forward strand.
TCAGACACCATCAGGAATGCAGGTTCTCCCCCAGCACTGAGACCTTGGCAGGGCTTCTCCCAGGAGGCAAGAAAAGCAAGAAATGTTTTCAGTCGAAAGTAACAATAATAAAAAATTAATCAAAGACTCCAAGAGCCTAAAAACTGTGTGAATGAAGCAGCTACTGCAGCCTGTCCTTGGGGCTTTAATCAACATTATTTATTAGGATATTTGCCATTATTGGAATATTTCTATTCTACTCCATTAGACTATTTGTAATTATTCTGTCTTGCAGTCAAATAATAATTCAGCCCATGCTGCAGCCTTTCCTTCCACTAATTAAGCCTTTCTCAGCTATTCAGCCACCTATTTTTATGAAGCTCCCAGAAATACAACATCTGTAAGGTCAGTGTTAATCTCAAATGAGTTGACAACTGCCTGGTGAAGTCACAGTGTTAGGAGGGACACCGAGAACAAACCTCAGCTCCCTGGACTTCAGCTGGATGATGCTCCTCTGCATCACCCAATAATGCAAATACCCCTTCCTATCCCATTCCTAACCAAATGAAATCCCTATTTTTATCATTTCCAATGGTGGGTTTATGCAACAATGCACACTGTCTGGGCCCAGAAGTCTCCATTTTGAGGAAGTGGAAGAGAATCAGTATTGCCAGTGCCTGTGCTGTACATGAAGGGGATGTTTTGGAAGGGTCAGCTCGAGAGGAAAGAGGCCCTTTGAGTACTTGGCTGCTTCAGGGACCTGCTGACAGAAGAATTCCGAGAATGTCAGGCAGCATATCAGTCAGCAGGCACCAGTCTTAATTAAAACTACTGAAACATATGGCATTAAACTTGTTGTCAGAACGAGACATTCACCAAAATGGGGGATTTTTTCCTTCATGTTTTTTTGTTGGGTGAGGTTTTTTGGGTTGATTTTTTTTTGCCTCCTCTCTGCTCCATAACTCCTTAGGACTTCTCTCTCTCAGGACAGTACTATTTGGGTATTTATGGTTAGAAACCCTTCACAAACTTAAACAATCCAATAATAACTCAAAATAATCAGATTCAAAATGTTTTCAGTCAATTCTGTGTTAAAGCTCTGCCCCTGTGAGCTTTAGGAAGCCAGAAGAAGGGAGGACCTTGGCAAGAGCCAGTGAGGAAACACCACTATCCACACTGCAGAGACAGAGAACAAGGACTGCAGAGAAAAGAGACCAGCCAGAACTCCACAGATCAAACATGTAAACACATTAAACTAACACCTTCCAGCCCCGAATGAATTCAGCGACAGAACAGGAGTCCACACAACCAACACCCGTGGACGTGGGCTCACTGTGCTCACCAAACTGCCTCTTCAGGTCCTCCTTCTTCTTCCACCTGGTTATCTCCTCCTCTGTCACCTCCTCCCTGGCCACGCTGCTCAGTTCGTAGGCATCGATCTGGTGCAGCCTGGGCAGCAGGTCCTTGACCCACTCGTAGCGCACGGGACACACCGTCCGCACGTAGATCTTGGACGTCACGGTGACATCGTGGAAGATGATCCACTCCAGCAGGGTCTCCTGGTTGTAGAGCTGGGAAATAGTTAAAATACGTAAGAAGGAAATAAAGGTGACATTATCCTTAATTTTCAGGGAAATTAAGGTGGAATGACTCGCTCAAAGCTGCCCCGAGAGAGAGTTCAGTGTGTGTAACGCTCCCATCACGAGCCAAACGTTCACCAAATCTGCAGAAGTGAGGCCCTTCCCCACCCTCCAAACGAACACTGCACCACAGCAAACACCAGGAGGGGTTGGGGGACCTGCCTCTTATTCCTTTCACAGATCCTCTGCTTCTTTACCAACAGGCTTTGGAAACTCACTGTGGATGAGGGGTGGATGTACACGATGCTGCCGTGTCCGTCCATTGTGCAGAACGTCCTGGCTGCAGATCTGAAAGCGTTGGGGGGGAAATAAATAAACACACAGTTAGTGACACTTTGCTGTGATCAGGCAGCAACACAGACAGCAAGACTAAACTAAACTCATCAGCTGCAGCGTAGACAAAACACCCAAATATCTACCTGGAGAAAGTCAAATATCTAAGGAGAGAAAGAGGCTTCCAGAATTAAACTGTAAAAAAAAAAACCCCAATGAGGAATAAAATACATCTGATTTACCACAGTAGCACTGCAGATATAGCAACACAACAAGAAGAGGGTTTGGGAGCGGAGTCTTTGACAGCCACGATAACTGGAGACTTTCCAAGCCCTTTAGTTTAATATCTGGAACTACCCATCAGCTTGGGAGTTCATTCCACAGACACAAAAATGACATTCCTGGGGAAGTTTCTTGCATCCTCGGAATAGTAACGACAGCCAAAGCAGGGAACCTACAGAGCTTGCAGCCCTGCACAGGAACACCCCCTTCAGCTGCAACTGCTCCTTTTCCCAACCCACAGCCCTCTGCAGGTGTAGCTACACCTGCAGATACCGTGCACGGCATCTTTCCCATCCCATTCCCCAAATTCCCTTCCTTACCTGCGAGCTACGTTGATGAAGTATCCTGCACACAGGCATCTCCTCAGGATTTCAGTTCTGGAGCCTTCAAATGTCTCCTTGGGGAAGTCTGGCAGCTGTGACAAGAAAAAAAACCAACATGAATCGGGATCTTTCCTAAAGGAAAAGCAGCTACACTCCCTCTATCCCATGGATTTTAAACTCTGGGCTTCTCACTGTACGGAAACCACGAGGAAAGAGGGGGAAACTCTCCTTCTTGCCTGCTCCCACCACCATACCTGTGAGTTACACAGGCAAGGACGCTCTGAAAAAATATTTAAGTGGATTAGTTCCTACAGGAGGAAGGCAGCAGCCATCTGGCAAAGGCTCAGTACTCCAGTACACGTCTGAAATATAAACTTACATAACTCCAACACACCTAGAAATTACTTTTTTTTTTTACCTCTTTCAGTTTACTGGTTATTTCCCGGAGCTGTTTTTCCACACTAAAAGCAGATTTTAAAGCCCTCCAGTGGATCCAGTGTCTCTGGCACCAGGCTGAGGGATGCTGGCTGAGAACAGAAATACTTGTGTTATAAAGAAGCCCTCTGGGAGGTGAAGGCAGAAACTTGCCTCTGTTTTTTCGTTATGGTCACACAAAAGGCAACAACCCACACATCAGATACTTTGTTGACTTAAACAGTGACAGAAATTACAGCTCAAAGAAGGAATAAATCTGCAGTCAGGCACGAGGACACACGTGTGTATGTGCAGCACATCTAAAGACTGGGAGCACCTGGGAGTTATGAGCAATGCAAAACCACTTACTGTAAGGGATCATTTTATACCTTGCTTTGCACTGTTCAAAAATATTTAAGAGGGTTGCAAAGTCATTGCATCCTCCCACTTGTGAGGAAAGTTCCTGGTGTTGAAGCTCAGCCTCCTTTTGCTTCTGAGGATCACCTGAGGAAGTAAGTTATATCTCACTTAAAGTCATTTTGAGGTATCACTCCCTAATGCTCTGTTAGCATCTCTCCAAAGTGCGTTTGGCAGCCTGGGCTCTTTATTCATGTTATTTTTAGATTTGTCTCTCCTCCACAGCTGCATTTACAGCTCTTCCTCCTTCCACTCCTGCTGAACAAGAGCACGTAGATGCTATTAAATGTGTCACTAATCTCATCAGTCAGCAAACAGAGATGAAGAATTCTGGTCTCTTGGAAAGCTTCTACATATTTCTCTCTCACAATCAGCTCAGATGCTGACATGGAGAGATAAAGGAACAGGGACCTTAAACAAACAGCTCATGGGGAAGTTTTGCCCTGAGAGGACAAACAGGCCTGTTGAAACCACCCCATCTAATCTGTTTAACTCAGCTTTTGTCCCAGTGCCACAGTAATGGAGGCCTTAAACAAGTGTCTAGAAAAACACCTGGATCTGTGAGTTTAGTGGGAATCCACCTTCACTGAGTGCTAGGAATGTGCTGGGCAAAAGCAACACTTCCAAAGTGTTATTTCAAGGTTTAAACACCCCAAGAATTTCTCCTCCAGCACAACCTTTCCCCCTCGGGACAGGCAGACACGACTGCAAAGGCCTTTGCAGGGTTGCTGTTGTAGAGGATGGCAGAAGTCTGTGGGTATTAGAGGTAACGTGGATGGAGGAGGCCTGACCCTACACAGCCTGAAGTGCCTTCAGGGTGGGAGTTGGGATGTTCTTCCCAGTGTTCAGGGTTGCTGAAGGGTAACAAATGTGCATCAGAGAACAAGGGCACGTTGCCAGAGGGAGGATGGGAAAGCACAGGGGAAGTTGTGGGAATGGGAAGGACCCCGGAGCAGATTCCAGGTTATCGGTGCTGTCAGCAGTGTCTGGGGCTGTTGTGCTAACAGGGACAGTTAATGGACTACAGGGATAACTGGACAAGAGCCAGGGAGCGACTGGGAAGGACAAAGGTCTCCCACAAAGACAGGACATACACAAATGTATGTAGCACGAAGGGGGACAGATAGGAGGGCAAAGGAGATGGGAAGGAGAATGTGAGAGACTGAGCTTAGCACTCTGAAAGGTGCCGCCTTGGAACCACAGCAGAACTGCATTTTCCCTTTAGAAAAACACTGGAAATGAGGCAGTGACAAGCTGAGCTTCTCATGGTAACGTAAAAGCTCTGTTTGGTTAAACAGAGTTATTGACAGGAAAGATAATCCAGAGGTGACCCTGTTCATTAAAAACAAATTAATCAGTCTCTGTTGTCTGTACTCAGACCAACAGCAAAACATCTGCTGTGGTGCATTTTGGTTTTCTGGGGTTGTGTTTTATTCTTTTCCCTGCTGTAACACAGTTCCCCCCTCGTGACCTCTCAGCATCCTCCTGCTTACGCAAACGCCGCTTCCCAGCTCGCAGCCTTGGGACAAACGCAACCCAATTCCACGCTGCTCTGGAGTCTTTGGAACAGCTGCTGTCCAGTTCCTGGCACGCAGTGTGCCCTGACTCCAAGCTCGTGGAAAGCTTTAGGAACACCCTACGGGGCTGCTTTGGGATGGGGGTTTTCCTACCTGGGCGGATGAAGACGTTTTCCACGGACAGCATGGCCGCAATGGGGAGCAGGAGATCCTCGCAGTCGAGGGAAGCAGCTTTTATGACAGCACAGCTCAGGTTGGGAGGGAGGGGAAACTGCACCAGGAATTCTCCCAGTCTTGTCACGTGGCCTCTCCTTATCCCAGGAGAAAAGACAGGAATGCCAGGTTCATGTTTCAACATAAATGGGAGCGTGCACAGCTCAGTCAGCCACCACACCCTGGCAGAGGGCACAGAATAAGCATTTCCCTCTGGATGTTTGTGCCCAGACAGGTGCTGGGGACATGAAGAAGTGTCCCCAGCTTGCCTGTGCCTGCTCCATGCCAGGCACAGGCAGCTTTTATTTAACTTGCAAGAAGAATTGCTGGAAGCTCAGGATAAGATCTTGCTTCCTGCTCTGAGTCCTTGGATGGACCTCACAGCCAAAGCCCAAATTCCTCCGTCACAACAGTCTGGGATCTGCCATCAGGAGCTCCAGCACTGGGTTGAGGTAATTTGTCTGAGGTCACTCAGGAACTCCAGGACAACGTGGACGAATTGATCTGTATCTCTCAATCCCTAAGCCCAGCCCTAACCCTGATTTTCCAGCCTACATTCAACCCCAGTAGTAACTTCCTGGAAGCCAAATGAGGAAACATATTCCTACTGCTGGGGAAGTCCTCTAGTCCACCCAAACAAACACTGACACCAGTTAAACCATTAAATTCCTGTAGGGACTACAGGACCCCTTTATTTTTTACCTGTCAATAGCACTGCACTGGTAAAGTTCCTTGAGAGCTTCTAAAATATGCCTTTCTTCAGGGGGGTCCAAATAGGGAAACCTGTAGTAAAAAAATAAAGTAAAAAAAAAACTCTGTTCAGACCCTGAATAGCTTTGTTAGTTTTCATATTTATTAGAACACTTCTTTCACCTCCCAATACAGGTTTTTGACCAAAGTGCACATAACCATCTGCAGCATGAGGGTGTGTTACTGCATGTTCTGCCTCAAGCTGGGGAATTCTGATTGATGACAAATCCCAGCACGGCACACACAAAGCTAAACTGTGTTTTCTGCACTTGCACGATCTTAAAATTAAACCATTCCACAGAGACGAAGCTTTTGGGGTATAAACATCAATATTTTAAAGGAACGCGGCGAACTATACATCGAATTTTGGAGCGAGCCAGTTTTGGCAGGACCCCAACCCTGAGCTCAAGATCCAAGCTGGAATTCCAGGCTGGGGAGAACAGCAGCAAAGCTGATTGAATTGAAGTGTCACAGTTGGCTGGGGACCCTAATCCTGCCTCCTGCCACCCGGCTCCGGCTGCCGCGCTGCCCGGACTCGGGGAGACGGGGATAATCCCCGGCACAGAGGTCACCTGATGACATCATGCACGGAGAGGCACTTCAAGGTCAGGATGACAGATGTCAGGCTGGTCCTCCTGATCTCTGGCACGGTGTGGTCAGGCATGCACTGCTCCCAGAACTCCCTGCTGTACAGCCGGTAGCTCTTCCCGGACGAGGTCCTGCCGGCTCGGCCCGCTCGCTGCTTCGCCTCGCTCCTTCCAAGGGAAACACCAGCATCCAAACTCTTAATCCCTTCTATCATTACCCACGGGGTGATTATGACAAACAACAGCAATTTCTGTGCTTGTAGGTGGAAGATACTTTACTGTGCAGCAAGTGAGGAGGGCCAGAAGCAGCATGTCTGAGCAGGGGAGATTTTTTTTAAGCTTCTCTGAATCAGGTGGTTGTATACAAACAACCTGACATGTGAGCCCCTGTTCAGGTTGCACACAATGCACTGTCAGTTCCTCCTTAATGTCTGAAGCTTACAGAAAATTGTATCTCCTGGACCACTCCCTACGTAGCAACAAACAAAACGGCTTTAAATAACACAACTCCAAGGTTGCTCCCTGTCTTTTTATTTACTAATTTCTTTTCAAAGATCCACCAATACCTGGTGCTGTCAGAGCAACTCCCAGGACAAACACCAAGACACTTTTTAAAACTTACTTGGAAATGGGAACCACCTCCAGGATGTCCAAGCCAACTCGGGGGTTGTGATTCAGCTGCTTCACGAACCCGCTGTCTACGACGTACCTAAACAAAGAAGTGTTCAGGGAGGGAAAAAGGATTCAGGGAGGGAAATAAGAGTGGTCTCAGCACACAGCCAGGAACCACAGGGTTAGATAGTAAAGCCATGATTTGATTTCAAATTAGGGTCCAAAAATATCAGTCATCTCTAAGACTATATCATGGTATTAACACCAAAAAAAGGCAACAGGGCAGGTACAGAAACAGAGGGAAGTCAGAACCTTCTGAATTATCCCCCTCTGTCACCGCTTTCATGAAGGACACAAAACAATACCTGACTCCTTCGATGGTCAGAGATGTTGCAGCAATGTTTGTGGACACCACACATTTCCTAATGCCTGGAGGAGCTGGCAAAAATATCCTTTTCTGTTGATCTGAAACGACAGGGAGTCAGTCAAACGGTTTCTGTTCCAGCACTGATTTCCAACAAATTCACTCAAATCCTGAGTGAAAGTCACTGGAATGACATTAGAAAGTGAATCACACAACATCCTAAAATATAGATTTGGTGTTATTTTAGCAAGTGCCAGAAATCAGGGAATATCTTCTTTATTGCTCAAATATTCCAGATTTGGAAAAAAGGCCAACTCTCCTGGGTGTTTCCTAACCAGGAAAACAAACAAGATGCTTGGTCTGACCAGAATCCTCATGAAGGATTTGAAGGGTTTTAACCACCAGAGCAAATGAATGTGAACATTAAAAAAATGAGTTAACCACCCCCTGCTTCCAGCAAATCTTCATTTAACATGTACCAAAGCAGCCTGTGCAGTTCCCATCCATTCACTTGGCTTTCCAAAGAACAAAAAAAGAGATCAAAATTCAAATTTTCCCTGAAATTTTCTCACTTACTATTCCTGAAAAACATAAAAATCTCTTCAAGGAAGGTTTTCTAATGTGTAATGTCCTCTGAGAAACTACCACAAAACAAATAAAAAAAAAATCACTGTCAGTCAGGAATCACTTTAATGGAATAAGAAGGAAGTTATAATTTCCTTTTATGCAACTTTGCTCTTTCCAGAAGATCAGCTTTGCTCCCTCTGCAGATCTGTACAAGATCTTCCCTCTCAGCAGCACTTTCAGGGGGAAATTGCTGCTCTGCTGTTCTGAACTCTCCCTCAGCCCCTTGGCAGCCTCCAAACTGCCCCCACACGTTCAAACCCTGCCCTCAAACGCAGTGTCTGCACTCAGCAAAGGTCAAGAGGGTTCTGCTTTTAACTCTTTGCAACCAACTGTGGTATTGCTGCCAAGGAAAACAGAGTGCCTCCCTCTGATAACCTGTACTTTCCTGCCCTGTGTGACACTGCAGCACTGCTATCTGCCCTTCCAGCTCCACTCTCACCACCAAAACCCTCCCGGCAACAACTTTCCCAGCTAAAATAAAGAGTGAGGACATCTGAGCTTTCAGTTACACACCATCCCCTCCCCAAGCGGAGGATCCTGATGCCATGTGAGGCCACATCCAGTGGATATGGATTTGGGCTGGAGGCTGCAGTGCAAGTACAGAGGAGCTTGATTAGTTTATGAGCACCACCAAAACAACCCAGGAGTGCCACAGCATCGTAACAAACGGGTTAATTAACGGCATTTTTTCAATCACAGCAGAAGGATTCGATGAGGATGCTGTTTGTAACAACTCTTGCAGTTAACATTTGTGTGAATTAAGCTCCCTGTGACCCTACAAGCTCTTACCTGTGGACATTGAGCCATACAGAGGCAGGATAAGCAATCCCTCCACGGCCTGGTCGTGCACCTCGTAGCGGTAATCAATAGACTCTGCTTTCTTGAAGAGCAAGTCACACGCTTTTTCTATCTCAATTTGACCTGAAAGGCACAGAAGAGCACTTGAGTAGTCACAACTCCGCCTTCCTAGTTTGCAACATCTTTAAACAAGATTGTTTTGTCAATATTACAGAGCTGTCAACACCATTACAAGGAGAATTTAATGGGGGTTAATTTTAGGAGGTGACATCCAGCCTCTCCACAGTGCCTCTCACCAAGGCTGTTCCCAAAAAGATGAGTGCCCAAGGGCCTGGCCTACACATTGATGGAATTCCCCCCTCCTGAATTAACAACAAAATAAAACATGTAGACGACACAGAGTCAACCTGGCACAAGAAGGGAAGAGAATCTGAATTCTTATCTGACCTCACGGGTACAGGTATTCCTGAAGTGCTCTGAACATTATCACTGTGTGCACCAACCTGCACCTCTCCCTTCCCCACTCACTGCTCTGGGCCAAAGCAGACAGCCTGTTTTGCTGGAAGTGCCATGGAATAACCTGGAATAACCACGGGTTGTTGAAGGAAAAACTCGCACCTGTCAGGAAGACTAAGATGTCGCCTTCTGGTTCGTTCAGGTGGACATCCAGGGTGACTTTCACAGCCTGAAACAAAAACAGACAAGCCAGTAACAGCTGCAAACCTTCCCCAAACTCATCACACTAATTCAGTCCTCCCTCTTTCCTGCAAGGATGCTCAGAACACAACACAGCAGATTAAAAAATCCCACCAAAACCAGAGAGCACACCCAGAAAACAAAGCCCCCAGACCTCTGTGACATAGGCAGAGCTGCCCACGTCCCTGGGGCTCAGCAGGTTGCAGAAGATCTCCTTGACAGGGTAACTCCTCCCTGGAATGTGCAGCACTGAGCAGTGTCCGAAGAACTCGGAGAGCTTGTCCACCTCCAGGGTGGCCGACATCACCACCACCTTCATCTCTGCCTTCCTGCCGGGAGGTTTCTTCTGCAGAAAGAGTTTCTTCAGCAAACCAAATAAGATATCCTAAGAGGAAAACAGAAGCAACTCCTGTTAATACCTCAGCTTTCTCAGAAGGGCCTGAAACACTTGGAAGGGACTGGTTTCATCCCACTGATACAGTGAAAATCCCGTGTTCCAGGCCTGAGCACTCAGAAGAAAAACATACATTTTACTCTGGTCTTTTTGTAAGCACACTAATTGGTTTCTAGAATTTAATTAGTCTTTTTATCAGCTCTTCTCACAGCCCATAGACAG